>JAHIAM010016996.1:0-17796 GCA_021605205.1 Aegilops longissima | reverse complement strand
CCGAACCTTCGAAGCTTCCTCGGACAATACCAAAAACCCGAACTTTTCCTAACCCAACAACAACTTTCCATATATAAATCTTTACCTCCGGACCATTCGAACTCCTCATGACGCCCGGATCTCATCCGAGACTCAAACAACATTCGGTAACCACATACAAACTTCCTTTATAACCCTAGCGCCATCGAACCTTATGTGTAGACCCTACGGTTCGGGAACCATGCGCATATGACCGAGACGTTTCCGGTCAATAACCAACAGCGGATCTGATACCCATGTTGGCTCCTACATGTTCCACGATGATCTCATCGGATGAACCACGATGTCAAGGACTCAATCGATCCGTATACAATTCCCTTTGTCTAGCGGTATTGTACTTGCCCGAGATTCGATCGTCGGTATCCGATACCTTGTTCAATCTCGCTACCGCAAGTCTCTTTACTCGCGTTCCGTAACACATCATCACGTGATAAACTCCTTGATCACATTGTGCACATTATGATGATGTCCTACCGAGTGGGCCCAGAGATACCTCTCCGCTTACACGGAGTGACAAATCCCAGCCTCGATTCGTACAACCCAATGACACTTTCGGAGATACCTGTAGTGCACCTTTATAGTCACCCGCCATTGCCAGACGCTTTGGTACACCCAAAGCATTCCTACGGTATCCGGAGTTGCACAATCTCATGGTCTAAGGAAAAGATACTTGACAATAGAAAAGCTTTAGCATACGAACTACGATCTTTGTGCTAGGCTTAGTATTGGGTCTTGTCCATCACATCATTCTCCTAATGATTTGATCCCGTTATCAACGACATCCAATGTCCATGGTAAGGAAACCGTAACCATCTATTGATCAACGAGCTAGTCAACTAGAGGCTTACTAGGGACATGGTGTTGTCTATGTACCCACACATGTATCTGAGTTTCCTATCAATACAATTATAGCATGGATAATAAAAGATTATTATGAACAAGGAAATATAATAATAACTAATTTATTATTGCCTCTAGGGCATATTTCCAACAGTCTCCCACTTGCACTAGAGTCAATAATCTAGTTCACATCGTCATGTGATTAACAGCGATATAGGTCACATCGCCATGTGACCAACACCCAAAGAGTTTACTAGTGTCTCAGAACTAGTTCACATCATCATGTGATTTAGACTCAATGAGTTCTGAGGTTTGATCATGTTTTTCTTGTGAGAGAGGTTTTAGTCAACGGGTCTGAACCTTTCAGATCCGTGTGTGCTTTGCAAATTTCTAGGTCATATTGTAAACGCTGCTTCCACGCTCCACTTGGAGCTATTCCAAATGGTTGCTCCACTATACGTATCCGGTTTGCTACTCAGAGTCACTCGGATAGGTGTTAAAGCTTGCATCGACGTAACCCTTTACGCCGAACTCTTTATCACCTCCATAATCGAGAAACATGTCCTTATTCCTCTAAGGATAATTTTGACCGCTATCCGGTGATCCACTCCTTGATCACCTTTGTACTCTCTTGCCGATATGTAGCAAGGCACACATCAGTGCGGTACACAAGATAGCATACCGAGAGCCTACGCCTATAGCATAGGGACGACCTTCGTCCTTTCTCTTTTCTGCCGTGGTCGAGCTTTAACTCTTAACTTCATACCTTACATCTCGTGCAAGAACTCCTTCTTTGATTGATCCATATTGAACACCTTCAAGATCATGTCATGGTATGTGCTCATTTGAAAGTATTATTAAGCATTTTTGATCTATCCTTATAGATCTCGATGCTCAATGTTCAAGTAGCTTAATCCAGGTTTTCTATTGAAAACATCTTTCAAATAACCCTATATGCTTTCCAGAATTTCTACATCATTTCGATCATCAATATGTCAACAACATATACTCATCGAAATTTATAGTGCTCCCGCCACTTCTTTGGAAATACAAGTTTCTCATAAACTTTGTATAAACCCAAAATCTTTGATCATCCTATCAAAGTGCATATTCCAACTCCGAGATGCTTACTCCAGTCCTTAGAAGGATCGCTGGAGCTAGCATACCTTTTAGCATCCTTAGGATCGATAAAACTTTTCTGATTGTATCACATACAACCTTTCCTTACGAAAACTAGTAAGGAAACTTGTCTTGACATCCATCTGCCAGATTTCATAAATGCAGCTAATGCTAACATGATTCCGACGGACTTAAGCATCGCTACGGATGAGAAAATCTCATCGTAGTCAACTCCTTGAACTTGTGAAAAAAAACTCTTCGCCACAAGTCGAGCTTCATAGACGGTGACATTACCTTCCACGTCCGTCTTCTTCTTAAAGATCCATTTATTTCAATGGCTTGCCGATCACCGGGAAAGTCCACCAAAGTCCATGCTTTGTTATGATACATGGATCCTATCTCGGATTTCATGGCTTCTAACAATTTGTCGGAATTTGGGCCCACCATCGCTTCTCCATAGCTCAGAGGTTCATTGTTGTCCGCAACATGACCTTCAAGACAGATCACCGCATTCACTCAAGCAGTCCGCATCCTTGTCACCCTACGAGGTACGGTAGTGACTTGATCCAAAACTTCATGATCACTATCATAAGCTTCGACTTCAATTGGTGTAGGTGCCACAGGAACAACTTCCTATGCCCTGCTACACACTTGTTTAAGTGACGGTTCAATAACCTTATCAAGTCTCCACCATCCTCCCACTCAACTTTCCGAGACAAACTTTTCCTCGAGAAAGGACCCAATTCAAGAAACAATCCCTATTGCTTCCGGATCTGAATTAGGAGGTATACCCAACTGTTTTGGGTGTCCTATGAAGATGCATTTTTGTCCGCTTTGGGTTCGAGCTTATCAAACTGAAACTTTTCCACATAAGCGTCGCAGCCCCAAACTTTTAAGAAACGACAACTTAGGTTTCTCCAAACGGTGTCGTCTCAACGGAATTACGTGGTGCCCCATTAAAGTGAATGCGGTTGTCTCTAATGCCTAACCCATGAACGATACTGGTAATTCGATAAGAGATATCATGGTACGCACCATATCCAATAGAGTGCAACTATGATGTTCGACACACCATCACACTATGGTGTTCCAAAGCGTATTAATTGTGAAACAATTTGCACAATGTCTTAATTGTGTGCCAAAACTCATAACTCAGATATTCATCTCTATGATCATATCATAGACATTCTATCCTCTTGTCACGAAGATCTTAAACTTCACTCTGAAATTACTTGAACCATTCAATAATTCAGACTTGTGTTTCATCAAGTAAATATGCTCAACATCTACTCGAATCATCTCGTGAAGTAAGAACATAACGATATTCATCTGCATGCCTCAAAGACTCATTGCACCGCACACATCAAAATGTGTTACTTCAACAAGTTGCTATCTTGTTCCATCTTACTGAAACCGAGGCTTTTCAGTCATCTTGCCCATGTGGTATGATTTGCATATCTCAAGTGATTCAAAATCAAGTGAGTCCAAAACGATCCATCTGAATGGAGTTTCATCATGTGTATACACAGATAGACATGGTTTGCATGTCTCAAACTTTTCAAAAACGAGTGAGTCCAAAGATCCATCAACATGGAGCTTCTTCATGCGTTTTATACCAATATGACTTACATGGCATTGCCACAAGTAAGTGGTACTATCATTACTATCTTATACCTTTGGCATGAAAATGTGTATCACTACGATCGAGATTCAATAAACCATTCCTTTAGGTGCAAGACCATTGAAGGTGTTATTCAAACAAATAGAGTAACCATTATTCTCCTTAAATGAATAACCATATTGCGATAGACATAATCCAATCATGTCTATGCTCTACGCAAACACCAAATGACAATTATTCAGGTTTAATACTAATCTTGATGGTAGAGGGAGCGTGCGATGTTTGATCACATCAAACTTGGAAATACTTCCAACACATATCGTCAGCTCACCTTTAGCTAGTCTCCGCTTATTCCGTAGCTCTTTTATTTCGAGTTACTAACACTTAGCAACCGAACCGTATCTTAATACCTGGTGCTACTAGGAGTACTAGTAAAGTACACATTAACATAAAGTATATCCAATATATTTCTATCGACCTTGCCAGCCTTCTCATCTACCAAGTATCTAGGGTAATGCTGCTCCAAAGGCTGTTCCCTTATTGCGTAAGCACTTAGTCTCGGTTTGGGTTCAACCTTGGGTTTCTTCACCGAGCAGAACTGATTTGCCGCTTCATGAAGTGTCCTTCTTGCCCTTGCCCTTCTTGAAACTAGTGGTTTCACCAACCATCAACAATTGATGCTCCTTCTGATTTTTACTTTGCGATGTCAAACAACACGAATACCTCAAGGATCATCATCTCTATCCTTGATATGTTATAGTTCATCACGAAGCTCTAGCAGCTTGGTGGCAATGACTTTGGAGAAACATCACTATCTCATCCGAAGATCAACTCCCACTCGATTCAAGTGATTGTTGTACTCGGATAATCTGAGCACAAGCTCAACGATTGAGCTTTTCTCCTTAGTTTGTAGGCTAAGAAAATCATCGGAGGTCTCATACCTCTCGACGTGGGCACGAGCCTGAAATCCCAATTTCAGCCCTCAGAACATCTCATATGTTCCGCGACGTTTCAAAACGTCTTTGGTGCCTCAATTCTAAGCCATTTAACTGAACTATCACGTAGTTATCAAAACGTGTATGTCCGATGTTCGCAACATCCACGGACGACGCTTGGGGTTCAGCACACCGAGCGTGCATTAAGGACATAAGCTTTCTTCGTCCGCATAATCGCCATCACAACTTTCAACTATATTTTCTCTAGGAACATATCTAAACAAGGAACTAAAGCGCGAGCCATCGACATAATTTGCAAAGATCTTTTGACTATGTTCAGATAATTAAGTTCATCTTATGAACTCCCACTTAGATAGACATCCCTCTAGTCATCTAAGTGATTACATGATCCGAGTCAACTAGGCCGTGTCCGATCATCACGTGAGACGGACTAGTCATCATCGGTGAACATCTTCATGTTGATCGATCTACTATACGACTCATGCTCGACCTTTCGGTCTCGTGTTCCGAGGCCATGTCTGTACATGCTAGGCTCGCTGGTTAACCCTAAGTGTTTTGCGTGTGTAAATCTGTCTTACACCCGTTGTATGTGAACGTAAGAATCCATCACACCCGATCATCACGTGGTGCTTAGAAGCGACGAACTTTAGCAACGGTGCACAGTCAGGGGAGAACACTTCTTGAAATTTTAATGAGGGATCATCTTATTTACTACCGCCGTTCTAAGTAAACAAGATGCATAAACATGATAAACATCACATGCAATCAAATAGTGACATGATATGGCCAATATCATTTAGCTCCTTTTGATCTCCATCTTCGGGGCTCCATGATCATCATCGTCACCGGCATGACACCATGATCTCCATCATCGTGTCTCCATGAAGTTGTCTCGCCAACTATGTAACACCTCGGAAGTAACTTTCCATATTTGTAACTCCAACTCTTGCCATTTTCGGCATTGTGATATGATATTCCCTTCGTGGTTGGGTTTTTCCTCTTTTTGCATTTTTGTCCGTGTCATGCATTTTATATCATGTCATCATGTGCATCGCATTTGCATACGTGTTCGTCTCATGATTCCGAGCATTTTTCCGTTGTCCGCTTTTGCAATCCGCACTCCTATCTCCCCGGCGGCCCCTTTTACGCTTTTTCCGCAAAGGGTACTAAACCTTCTCAAATGGACCGAGGTTTGTCTAGTGGCCTTGGTATACCACCCAGAGACCACCGGTCAAGTTTCGGTCATTTGAGCTCGCTTTGGTACTCCAACGGTTAACCGTGACTCTCGCAAAGGCCTCTTTTAAGTTGCAGCCCAACACCCCTTCAAAACAGCCCAATAACCCATCTAAGTCACTTCCATGCTCTCCGTCGCTCGATCACGATCGTGGGCGAAAACTACACCTCATTTGGACTCTCCTAGCTCCTCTATGCCTATTTAAGCAAACCCTCCAACCGGATCATCCTTCCCCGAAACCCTAAAATCTGCCCTCCGCGCGCCCGACACGTCCGGCGAGCAGACGCGTCGCCTGCCGCCGCACCAACTGGGCTGCCACGTCACCGCCTGGCGCCCCACTTCGCTGCGCGACTCGCGCCCTGGGCCTGGGCCCAGAGCGGGCTCACGAGAGCCTGGCGCCGCCCGCTCCCCGGCCTCCCGGCCGAGGCGCCCGCCTCCGCCGCCGACCGTCTCGCCCGCCCGTGCCGCCAGCCGGGCGGGCGCCAGCAGGCTTCGCCACACGCCGCGCGCCGCCATTGCCGCCCAGCCGGCCGCCGCGCCGCCTCGCCTCCGCGCCCGCCTGCGTCGCCGGTGCCTGCCACTGCCACGCCCCGGCGGCCGGACTCCGACCTCGCCGGCCGCCTCCCACTCCGCGACCTCGGGAGCCGCTGTCCGCCAGATCCGATCGGGCCGGGACCCGATCCGGCCTCGGTCTTTTGCATCTCATTGTTATTTTGTGTCATTTTCAACGTGCTATATCTCTGTCATCGTAGCTCCATTTTGCGCGTATAATATGTCAAAATGTTCGTCTCGAAGAGTAGATCATTTCATCTCATTGCATCATTTTCATTTGAGCTCATCTTGATGCCCGAAATGCTGTTAGAAGAGTGCTATGTGATGTTAGTTTCTGTTTCTTAACAGAACTTGCACTTTTGTTATTTTTGCCATGATTAATGTGTGCACCTAATGAATTTGAGTCCTACATGTGTTTTGAAATATGCCATGCCATCTTTCCAGGGGTGTATTCTATGTATTTTTGTGATCAATGTGGTGATTAGCACAAGCATGCAAAGTAGGTGTCCTGATGTTGCTGATTTCAGCCCTGTTTTAGCTGATTTTGATGCCATGTTGACTTGATGATACCGAGAGATCTATGCATATTTTGAGATACTTCAGTAAGGATTTTTGTAAAACATGTCTTGCTCTATCCATCCATGCCTTTGTTTGCAATTATGGAGTGCCATAGCTTGAGTCAATCGAGCTCTACTTTTGCTATCAAATGTTTCCTCGCAGATTGTTTACATGTTATTCAATTTTGCCAAGCTTGTTGTGGTTGATCCTTGTATGCTATGTTATTGTTCTTGCCATGTATGTCTTCTATGCCATGTATTCTTGATGTATGTATGCTTAGTTTATCATTTAAGTCTCTGTAGTAAGTGCATTGAGCTTGTAAACATGCCTACTTGTTATCAGTTTTTGACATGCCATGTTGCTGAATCTGTTAACTAAACTTTCAATATTGACATGGGTGTTACTATATTTTCTAATCCTTTTGGCTTATGGTCAGTAAGGACTTTTGATCTATGCTTTGAGTAGATTCATGCCATGCCATGTTTTGCTATTTTAAGGTCCTGTGGCATGTACTTTTGCTGCTCTGAACATTGCAACCTGATGCTGTTTTTGCCATGTCCAGCCTGATATTTTGTACACTTTTTCCATGCTTGTTTGAACCTGTTATGATGTGAACTAGCCGTAGCTCAGTGCTCATCTTTTGTCGAGCATCTCGTGTAGATCACTGCCATGTGCTTTGTTGATACGTTTGGGTGCAGTAGCTTAATTAATTGTTGCTTGCTAAGTGGCATCATGCTGTTAATGGCAGATTTGCGCCATTCTTGTTTTGCTTGTCATTTGCAAACCGTGCATCCGATTCCGGTGATCTTTATATCGGTTTCAACCGAAATCATCTCATCTTTCCAGTGGCATACTTGGTTTGCCAAGTTGATGCCTGGTTCATCATTTACCTTCCGAGCGCATATACGCATTGCATATCACATCCCGCATATCATGTCATGTTTTGCATCATGTTGATTGTGCATTGCACCGTGTTTTATTGTGGTTCCTTTGTTTGTGTTGTTGCTTTGGGTAGAGCCGGAAACGAGTACGTGAACGAGGAACCTGTTGAGAACGCCACGAGGATCAAGCTTTCGACAACTCGAGAACATTGCGCAAGATGACCATACCTCGAAATCACTTCTATCTTTGCTATGCTAGTTGCTCGCTCTTTTGCTATGCCTATGCTGCGATGCCTACCACTTGCTATATCATGCCACCCATATTTCCATGTCAGCTCCTAACCATCCTTTCCTAGCAAACCGTTGATTGGCTATGTTACCGCTTTGCTCAGCCCTCTTATAGCGTTGCTAGTTGCAGTGAAGCTGAAGTTTGTTCCTTGTTGAACATGGAGATGTTGTTCCTTTTGGAACATGTTTACTTGTTGGGGATATCACAATATATATCTGCTATATTTTAATACATCTATATACTTGGTAAAGGGTGGAAGGCTCGGCCTTATGCTTGGTGTTTTGTTCCACTTGCCACCCTAGTTTCCGCCATACCGTGTTATGTTCCTTGATTTTATGCTCCTTACACGGTTGGGTGATTTATGGGACCCCTTGACAGTTCGCTTTGAATAAGACTCGTCCAAAAGGCCCAACATTGGTTTTACCATTTGCCACCTAAGCCTTTTTCCCCGGTTTTCGCGAGCCCGAGGGTCATCTTATTTTAAACCCCGGCCAATGCTCCTCGAGTGTTGGTCCAAACTAGAGCACCGTCTTGGGACCATTCCTGGGCAACTTGGATTACGCTGGTTCCTCAGACGCCGCTTATCCGGTGTGCCACGAGAACGAGATATGTGCAGCTCCTATCGGGATTTGTCGGCACATTCGGGTGGCTTTGCTGGTCTTGTTTTATTGCTGTCGAAATGTCTTGTAGTCCGGATTCCGAGATTGATCGGGTCTTCCCGTAGAAGGAATATCCTTCGCTGACCGTGAGAGCTTATAATGGGCTAAGTTGGGACACCCTGCAGGTAATATCTTTCAAAGCCATGCCCGCGGTTATGAGGCAGATGGGAATTTGTTAATGTCCGTTGTAGAAAACCCAAAGTTGACCTCAATTAAAATACACATCAACGCAAGGTGTAACCGTGATGGTCTCTTCTCGCGAGTCCGGAAGTGAACACGGTGTTGGAGTTATGTCGACGTAAGTAGTTCAGATCACTTCTTGATCGCTACTAGCTTCACGACCGTGCTTTGCTCCTCTTCTCGCTCTCTTTTTGCGAAGTAGCCACCATATATGCTAGTCGCTTGCAGCAGCTCCACTTTACTACTCAGTCCTTCCTATAAGCTTAAATAGTCTTGATCTCGCGGGTGTGAGATTGCTGAGTCCCCGTGACTCACAGATCCTTCAAAAACAGTTGCAGGTTCCGATGATGCCAGTGCAGGTGACTCAACCGAGCTCAAGTGGGAGTTCGACGAGGAACGTGGTCGTTACTATGTGTCTTTTCCCGATGATCAGAGTGGTGCCCAGCTTGGGACGATCGGGATCTGTGTAGCATTTGGGGTATCTTCTTTTATTTTGGTTCCGTAGTCGGACCTTGAGTGTACTCAATGATGGATGTTTATCTATGTACTGTGTGAAGTGGCGATCGTAAGCCAACTATGTATCTCTTTCCTTATTTATTACATGGGTTGTGTGAAGATTACCTCACTTGCGACATTGCTTTCAATGCGGTTATGCCTCTAAGTCGTGCCTCGACACGGGAGATATAGCCGCATCGGGCGCTATGTTGGTAATCGAGCCTTCCCGACTTAGGAGCCCCCTACTTGATTGTTTGTCGACGTTGTTGAGTCTAGAATGGAAAATGTTTTGAGTCTTAGGATTATATATATCGGAGAGTAGGATTCTTTTACTCCCCAGTCCTTCGTCGCTTCTATGAGGTCTCCTGACGAGAGTTTTGACTCTTCTCTCCTCAAATTTCACTAAAAAATTTTTTGGATCACGTGGGTATCTTGGAATCGTCCGATGGTTTTGTGACGAGAACATTGTTCTTGGTGCCTCCCGACATTTAGGGGTTGTGGCGGTGTCCCGGGAGTTGAGCTCCGAGGTGTTGTCGCCACGATTTTATCGCTGCGCTTCGAATACCTGAGTTTTGCCGACATCAAATCTCTTTTGTGCAGTTGTTGGTGAGATAACCCCGATAGCCCAAAGATCGAGGCGAAAAGGGAGTATTGCCATGACTTGTATAACGGATGTTTTTCAAGGTCGAGGTACACGATTTCGAGGATTTCTTGGTTATGTGTTGACGGATGGATACAAATGGATCTAGGTATTGTTAGTTTGGGTGATATATTTTGTGTCCCCCTATCCCCAACACCAGATTGCATAACCAGAAAGTTTCGGAGTTTATAGGTGGGAATTCTAGTAGCTTACGTGATATTCTTTCCGATGATGTATGATTTGAGATTGGGGTTCAACGCCTAGTGGTCCGCCCATTCACGGTCGATTTACAAAGGGTCGCGAGACGCCTTAAAGAATCCTTGGCTATGCTGATTCGGGACGCCTTGTTTGTCATTCGTGACGTCCGCTATACGTCGTGTCCGTGTGGGCCCCACCACTAACACTTTGGGCGTAAATTCTATCATGTGTTTGTTCCGCTCATTCTAGCAGCCAATCTTTTGTTTTCAGTTGTGATATTCGATTTGTTTCTAAGACAGATGTTGTTTCCATATCTTTATCTAAGTGGCTCTCACCTTAATGGACGTGTGATGATTAACTTTGAATTCATTCGCTCATTCTTGTTCAATGTTTATTGTGAAGACTATATGTTGCAATTTCTATCCGTTGATTCTACTTATCTATTTGTCTATCAAAGGACTAACGGATGTCACCCTCTTCAGGATGGCTCCGCCAACGCGTCTGAATCCGGATCGCAATGATGGGGATCAGTCGAACCCTCCACCTCCACCTCCACCTCCGCCTCCAGAGGCCTAGCAAGCTATCATGGCAGCCACCAATGCCAATGCTTAGATGATTTTGCAGCTCTTGCAAGAACGTACTCAGGGGCAAGGCAATCAAGGAAATCAAGGTCAAGGCATCAACCAGCCGCACTTTGCTACTCTCGCCGCCTCGCTAATCAGCGAAGTCTTTCGGTTTTCGTGTCGAGGCCACGGACGCCGACGATTGGTTAGTGGACATCTGCAAGCATTTTGATTGTAGCAATGTCGACTGAGGACTTTGTCAAGTTTGCATCGCTTCAACTCAAGGATCAAGCTGCTGAGTGGTACCAGAGAATACAAAGATTCCAGAGGAGGTCGGTCATTACAGGATGAGTTCCGCCGTGATTTCGTGAGCTCATCACATTCAAAAGTGTTGTTGAGAGCAAGCGTGAGGAGTTCCGCAATCTCAAGCAAGGCATCATGTCTATCTATCAATACAATATCCAGTTCCGTAAGCTCGCTTGCTTTGCTAAGCAAGATGTGCCGATGAAAAGAGTATGATCTATCAATTCAGAGGTGGTCCGAGAGAAGATCTGCAATTAGCTCTTGTGCTTTTTGAGCCAGATCAGTATGATGATTTCTACAACATGGCTCTGAAGCAAGAAGCTGCCCAGCTCAAATGTGAGGCTTCTAAGAAGAGAATCAGGGATGCAGTTCAATCTTCTTCTTCCTCTCAAGTGGCAGCTAAGCAGCAGAAGTTCTACCTTCCTCCTCCTCCGCTCCGCCACCCTTATCGCCAGAAGAACTCAGGTGGCCGTGGATCTTCCCACCCACCCAACCCAAGCTATCAGAACAAGTCTAATTCTCAAGCTCCAAGGTCAAGTGCTCCTTACCACCGTCCGCTCTCTGAGGTGACTTGCAACAAATGTCAGCAGAAAGGTCACTATGCGAACAAGTGCTTCAACCAAAGGCGCCTTCCACCTCCTCCTCCTGTGAAATCTTCCAGCAATGCAGTGGTCAAGCATAATCCCAAGTTTGCAAAGGTCAATATGATGAATGCAGCTCAAGCAGAGGAATCTTCTGATGTGATAATGGGTAATCTCTCAGTTAATGATATTCCTGCAAAAGTCTTATTTGATACCGTGCATCGCATTGTTTCATGTCAAGATCGTTCTTTGCAAAGAATGATTTTTCTTGGTCTTACCTGGATAAACCTTTGGGTGTTATTTCTCCGGCGAAGTCAATGAGAGCCAACTCAATAGTTCATGATGTTTCTATCAAGATGGGCGATTATAGATTTCTTTCCAAACCAATAGTTCTCGGTGACTCGGATATTGATCTTATTCTCGGAATGGACTGGCTTTATCAGCACAAAGCTCAGCTTGATTGTGCTTCCAGGGAAATTCAATTGACTCACTCTTCTAATGATGTGATCATCTATGCCGCCGTGATGAAACCATTCGGTTGTTTTCTCTCAATGAGAAGGGCGAACTGAATGCTATCTCTCGATTCCATGCTTGTGAGTACCAAGATGTCTTTCCGTAAGAGCTTCCGGTATGCCTCCTCATCGCCGCTTGAGTTCGTATCGATCTTGAGCCCGCATCAACCCGCTTTGTAAGCGCCCATACAAGCTTGGACCTGATGAGCTGAAGGAATTGAAGAAGCAGCTCGATGAACAAGAGCGTCTGGTTTGATCGCATCGAGTTCATCTCCTTGGGGTTGTGGTGTTCTTTTGTCCGAAGAAGGATGGCACGGACCGACTTTTGCGCCGATTATCCGCCCATTGAATAAGAAGACAATCAAGAACAAGTATCCACTTCCCAACATCAATGAGCTTTTCGAGCAACTCAAAGGTGCTACAGTTGTTCTCCAAGCTTGACCTTCGATGGGGTATCATCAGATTCAGATTCGTGAACAAGATATTCCCAAGACAAAGATTCGTACAAGCTTTGGTTCTTATGAATATAATGTCATGTCTTTCGGCCTTGTCAATGCTCCTCCAACATTCTCTCGGATGATGAACTTCATTTTCAACCCCTACACCAATGAATTCGTCTTGGTCTATCTTGATGATATTTTGGTCTTCTCCAAGAATAAGAAAGATCATGCCAAACATTTGCGATTGGTGCTAGACAAGCTCAGAGAGTACCAATTCTATGCGAAGTTCTCCAAATGTGAATTTTGGCTTGATGAAGTGCTTTATCTTGGTCATATCATCTCCGCCAAGGGCATCGCTGTTAATCCCGAGAAGGTGTCCGCAATTGTGAATTGGGAACCAACTCAGAACGTCAAGCAGCTCCGCAGTTTTCTTGGTCTTGCAAGCTATTGCCGAAGATTCGTTGAGAACTTCTCCAAGATTGCAAAGCCTCTTTCCAACCTCCTCCAGAAGCATGTGAAGTATGTCTGGTCTCCTGAGTGTGACGTTGCTTTCAATACTCTCAAAGAGAAACTCGTCACAGCTCCTGTTTTGACTCCTCCTGATGAATCCAAGACATTTGAAGTTTTCTGTGATGCTTCTCTTCAAGGTCTCGGTGCTGTGTTAATGCAAGAGAAGAGAGTTGTGGCTTATACCTCTCGCCAGTTGAAGCCCAACGAAAATAACTACCCCACTCACGATCTTGAGTTGGCGGCAGTTGTCCATGCATTGATAACGTGGAGACATCTCTTGTTGGGAAGGAAAGTGGACATTTTCACCGATCACAAGAGTCTCAAGTACATCTTCACTCAGCCCAACCTCAACCTCAGCAGACTCGATGGGTCGAAATGATTCAAGAGTACAACCCAAGTATTGAATATACTTGAGCAAAGCCAATGTCATTGCAGATGCTTTGAGCAGAAGGCATATCGCAATCCTAATCCTCAAGCCCTTTCACCGGATCTCGTGAATCTTTCCGCAAGCTGAATCTTCAAGTTGTTCCTCAAGGCTTTCTTGCCAACCTCATAGTCTCTCCTACTTTGGAAGATCAGATTCGTGAGGCTCAACTTCTGGATGCCATGGTGAAAAGGTGAAACGTGGTATCGACAAGGGCATTTCCAAGTACAAGTGCTTCCACGTTGATGACAAAGATACTCTTTTCTTTGAGGACCGGATTGTGGTTCCTAAGGGTGATCTCGAGAAAAGTCATTATGAACGAGGCTCACAATTCGCTTCTATCCATTCATCCCGAAGTACGAAGATGTACCATGACCTCAAGCAAATATATTGGTGGACTCGAATGAAGCGAGAAATTGCTCAATTCGTGAATGAGTGTGATGTCTGCAGAAGAGTGAAAGGAACACCAAAGACCAGCTGGTCTCCTTCAACCTCTTGCTATTCCTGAATGGAAGTTTGATCATATTGAAATGGACTTCGTGACTGGTTTTCCAAAGTCCAAGCGTGGAAATGATGCTATCTTCGTTGTCATTGACAAGCTTACTAAAGTGGCTCATTTTCTTCCTATCAAAGAATCCATCACAGCAGCTCGCCTGGCGAGCTATACACCTCCGTGATTGTCTCCTTGCACGGCATTCCACAAGTGATCTCTTCTGACCGTGGCAGCATCTTTACCTCCAAGTTCTGGGATTCTTTTCGTAAGGCCATGGGCACCAACATTCGCTTCAAAGACAGCTTTCCATCCTCAAACAAGTGGCCAAGTTGAGCGAGTTAATCAAATCCTTGAAGATATGCTCGTGGCTTGTGTCATTTCTTTCGTATGAAGTGGGAAGATTGTCTTCCATATGCCGAAGTTCTCCTACAACAACAGCTTCCAAGCGAGTTCGGCAAGGCCCCATTCGAAATTCTCTATGGCGTAAAGTGCCGATCCTCTCAATTGGTCTCGAGACAGTGAACGCCAACTTCTTGGCAATGACTTGATCACGTATGTAAGAAATGTGCCAAGTCATTCGTGAGAATCTCAAAGCCGCATAATCGAGCCGTAAGAGCTATTATGATGATAAGCACCGTGATGTGGCTTTTGAAATCGGAGACCATGTCTACCTCGCGTCTCTCCAATGAAAGGCACTCGCCGCTCGGTATCAAAGGGAAGCTTGCCCCTAGATACGTGGGTCCTTTCAAGATCATTGGCAAAAGAGGCGATCTCGCCTATCAACTTGAGCTTCCATCCAACTTTGCAAACGCGCACGATGTGTTTCACGTGTCACAGCTTCGCAAGTGCTTCAAGACTCCTGAACGCACTATCAACTTCAAGAGATTGACCTTCAAGAAGATCTCTTATCATGAGCACCCTGCTGCTATTCTTGAAGAAACCGAGCGCAAGACTCGCAACAAGTCAATCAAATTCCTGAAAGTGAAGTGGTCACACCATTCAACCGAGAAGCTACCGGGAGCGCGAGGATCACCTCCGCTCGAGTATCCGGAGTTCTTTCAGTCCTAGATCTCGGACGAGATCCTCTTGTAGTGGTGGAGTGTTGTAACACCCCGAAGTAACTTTCCATATTTGTAACTCCAACTCTTGCCATTTTCGCATTGTGATATGATATTCCTTCGTGGTTGGGTTTTTCTCTTTTTGCATTTTGTCCGTGTCATGCATTTTATATCATGTCATCATGTGCATCGATTTGCATACGTGTTCGCCTCATGATTCCGAGCATTTTTCCCGTTGTCCGCTTTTGCAATCCGCACTCCTATCTCCCCGGCGGCCTTTTACGCTTTTTCCGTGCGGGTACTAAACCTTCTCGAAATGGACCGAGGTTTGTCTAGTGGCCTTGGTATACCACCCAGACCACCGGTCAAGTTTCGGTCATTTGGAGCTCGCTTGGTACTCCAACGGTTAACCGCACTCGCAGAAAGGCCTCTTTTAAGTTGCAGCCCAACACCCCTTCAAAACAGCCCAATAACCCATCTAAGTCACTTCCATGCTCTCCGTCGCTCGATCACGATCGTGGGCGAAAACTACACCTCATTTGGACTCTCCTAGCTCCCTCTATGCCTATTTAAGCAAACCCTCCAAATCGGATCATCCCTTCCCCGAAACCCTAAAATCTGCCCTCCATCGCCGGACACGTCCGGGCGAGCCAGACGCGTCCGCCTCCGCCCGCCCGCCAACCGGGCTGCCACGCCAGCTGCTGCCGCCCCCTTTCCAGACTCCTCGCCGGCCCGAGCCAGAAGGGCCAGCACAGCCAGCCTCGCCGCCCGGCCCGCCTCCGGCCAGAGCCCGCCTCCCGCCGCCGACCGGTCCTCGCCCGCCGTGCTGCCCGAGCTGCCGGGCGCCTCAGCTTCGCCACACGCCAGCGCCACCGCCAGCCGCCCGGTTCCTTGGCCGGCCTCCCCGCCTCCCTCACTCACATTGCCCGCTGCCTCGCCATCACGCCACAGCGCCCGGCGGCCGGACTCCGACCTCGCCGCCACCTCCTCCCTCCGGCGACCTCGAGCCGCCACGCAGATCCGATCGGGCGGACCCGATCCGCCTCGTTCGCACCGCCTGCTGACTTCTCCTTCCCCTCTTTTCTTCTAAGTCTTTTGCATCTCATTGTTATTTTGTGTCATTTTCAACGTGCTATATCTCTGTCATCGTAGCTCCATTTTGCGCGTATAATATGTCAAACTGTTCGCCTCGAAGAGTAGATCATTTCATCTCATTGCATCATTTTCATTTGAGCTCATATTGACGCCCGAAATGCTGTTAGAAGAGTGCTATGTGATGTTAGTTTCTGTTTCTTAACAGAACTTGCACTTTTGTTATTTTTGCCATGATTAATGTGTGCACCTAATGAATTTGAGTCCTATATGTGTTTTGAAATATGCCATGCCATCTTTCCAGGGGTGTATTCCATGTATTTTTGTGATCAATGTGGTGATTAGCACAAGCATGCAAAGTAGGTGTCCTGATATTGCTGATTTCAGCCCTGTTTTAGCTGATTTTGATGCCATGTTGACTTGATGATACCGAGAGATCTATGCATATTTTGAGATACTTCAGTAAGGATGTTTTGTAAAACATGTCTTGCTCTATCCATACATGCCTTTGTTTGCAATTATGGAGTGCCATAGCTTGAGTCAATCGAGCTCTACTTTTGCTATCAAATGTTTCCTGGCAGATTGTTTACATGTTATTCAATTTTGCCAAGCTTGTTGTGGTTGATCCATGTATGCTATGTTATTGTTCTTGCCATGTATGTCTTCTATGCCATGTCTTCTTGATGTATATATGCTTAGTTTATCATTTAAGTCTCTGTAGTAAGTGCATTGAGCTTGTAAACATGCCTACTTGTTATCAGTTTTTGACATGCCATGTTGCTGAATCTGTTAACGAAACTTTCAATATTGACATGGGTGTTACTATATTTTCTAATCCTTTTTGGCTTATGGTCAGTAAGGGACTTTTGATCTATGCTTTGAGTAGATTCATGCCATGCCATGTTTTGCTATTTTAAGGTCCTGTGGCATGTACTTTTGCTGCTCTGAACATTGCAACCTGATGCTGTTTTTGCCATGTCCAGCCTGATATTTTGTACACTTTTGCCATGCTTGTTTGAACCTGTTATGATGTGAACTAGCCGTAGCTCAGTGCTCATCTTTTGTCGAGCATCTCCTGTAGATCACTGCCATGTGCTTTGTTGATACGTTTGGGTGCAGTAGCTTAATTAATTGTTGCTTGCTAAGTGGCATCATGCTGTTAATGGCAGATTTGCGCCATTCTTGTTTTGCTTGTCATTTGCAAATCGTGCATCCGATTCCGGTGATCTTTATATCGATTTCAACCTAAATCATCTCATCTTTCCAGTGGCATACTTGGTTTGCCAAGTTGATGCCTGGTTCCTCATTTACCTTCCGGAGCGCACATACGCATTGCATATCACATCCCGCATATCATGTCATGTTTTGCATCATGTTGATTGTGCATTGCACCGTGTTTTATTGTGGTTCCTTTGTTTGTGTTGTTGCTTTGGGTAGAGCCGGGAGACGAGTACGTGAACGAGGAACCTGTTGAGAACGCTTACGAGGATCAAGCTTTCGACAACTCGAGAACATTGCGTGCAAGATGACCATACCCTCGAAATCACTTCTATCTTTGC
>JAHIAM010016988.1:0-12636 GCA_021605205.1 Aegilops longissima | reverse complement strand
GCAACATACCCCGGGACGCACGCAACACTCACGCACCCATGCGCACACACACGACTAACACACACAGCTCACGCCTCCTCAACCTACTCCCCTACGTCCGTGGAAAGACTGTAATTTAGAGATTTAACATTGACAAGGGCATAATTAACGCCCAAAAGTAGCGACTTTATGTGCATGCCACATTGAGATAAGAAGATAAATGAAGGCGCTGTATGCTGTAATTAAGGATAGACATGTAGCCTATACCTACAGCACAGTTGGTGCATTAGTCAATCAATATCGATTTAGATTAAAGGATAAATGCATTGAAGTGTAGATGTACATTATGTACCACACTTTTGTTTTGTAGCCGATGTACACTCTTTTGTTGGAAGACCGAGGAGGACACGGCATGCACTCACATACACAGCCAGGCGGTTCGCAAGGGTTGGACTCGTCGCTACCAGCAAAGTTTTGTTTAACTGATTTCTTTGCTCTACCAACCGACGTGGGACCCGAAACCAGGTGACAATTTAACATCAACAAAGTGCCACGCCGACTATATGGCCGGTCAAGAGGGTGCAATACGGTGCTCTACAATGAACTAGTGATCGATAATCGCCGCAAAACTATATATAGTGACCGTGAAGAGCGATTGTTACATACGCTGACCGCCAAAGGTATTTTTCTCGCTTCAAATTAAGCCATATTAATCGGAAAGGACGCAGATGGACTACTACTAGTACTAGTACTTTGATGTGTCCCTCAACTCGCCGAACGAGGAGAAGCTTGCTTACTACGCCTCCCTCGCCCACGCTGCGGTGGTTCGCAGGACGGAGAGGGTTTTGACCACAGCACCTCTCCTCTCCCTCTCCTCCCTCGCCTCGCCCTCGTGGACGCGCAGCAGTTCAATCGGTGTCGATTGCCGTAAGCATATTGTATCAGAGTATCATCATTATTGGACCTTCAAGAGGCTAAGAGCCAAGTGCAAGGTTCACACGAGTACAAATTGTTGAACCTCCCAAAGAGGCAAAGAGCCAAGCTTAAGGTTTTATAGGAGTTGTCGCCCTAGTAGGAGGTATACAACTATAGCGTAACGATGCTACGTATGATGCCGCCATCCACGATATCCAAAGTCAGTGCCACCTTTTTTCTCAAAGAGCGTGTTGGAGCCCATGCAACAACCACACAAGTTGCACGAACATAACACATTTACTAGTAATAAATTCTAAAGGACAATGAAGATGCACACAAGTTCATCTCCAATTCATGTGATAAATTTGTGCACGACTAGTCATATATTCACAAGACTACGCTCACAATTACCGCACTCCACTTACACGCTATAGATGGACTACATGCATGTCCTCCTCCGTGTTCCAATCCTGTGTGTTCTTCATGGATGGCACGATCCATAGCGGAGGGCAACGGAATCATTGTCGCAGCTTTCTAGTCCGGTTCCACACGATGGAGACTCATCCAAGCTGAAGCGGCATAAATCGTGGATAGCGTGTCCCAAAGATGTTGTTCATCCGCAAAAGGCGCAATGAAGACACAACCATGCTTCATGAACGGCAAGCCTTCCGTGTCGGCACGGAAGTGGCATCCGCTTCACAATGGGGTAGCTGTCCCTCGATGAAAAGCTAGTACTTCCAAGAGTGTTCTCGCACCCACGTAGCATCACGGGGTCGAACTGGCGCCGCTCATCCGGTACACGCGCATCCCAGATCTGGACACATGGTGACGCATATAGTCAAGGTCCATGCATAATAATGTTGTGCTCAAATATGGCGTCAGAATACTGCAGCAAATATCACTACTCCGATAGAGGAAGTAAAATAACCGCTTATTATATATAGCCACTCTTGGCTACATGGATGAGATATAAGACATGGAAAACAAAATGGTGGCAGCTAGTGGGTTCAAGTCTTCAAGGGCCTAGCTAGCTATACGCGCCCTCCAAGGTAAAAAGTACTCCTACTAGTACTACTAAGTATACTACTAGTACAACAATGAAAGAGAAGGCGAGAGGGTTAAAAATGGAATACCGGGTAGATGGTGACGGTCCGATCGTGGTAGATTGTGTGACCATGTTGCACATCGCTGGTACCATGGGTAACGATCGCTAAGATAGTTGATCCCAATATGCCAAAGTCAGCTAAGGTTCCGTGTTAGACCGAATCCGGATGCAAATACACATCCAGATCGGCGGTCTTATTTTGATCGGGGATGACCGGTCCTCGCAAAATAATGGAGTACCGTTAGGGTGCAAATGATGTTTGTGCATTCCGCTTGTAATCTCCCATACCGAGGATGGCAACCAGATGAAACAAGTCCCCGGCTTGTCACCGCGAAGAAGCGCCTAGATGGCGCACGCGCCTTCGAACGTAGGGTACAAATCGCGCCGCCAACATGCGCCAACCTCCTCGCCTATCGTGCCTTGCATTGATGACAACTTATGTTCAACACCGCGATAAGATAGTAATCGCCGAGCTGCCACTTTGTCGGCGGGTACGCAATTGCTATCTTCTTCAATCTCATGTAGGCATCATCACACGATTCAAGCCCAGCCATCCGAAGGCCGATCCCAATGGTGGAGAAGGGGTTCACCGAACGGCCGCACCGCCTGGAATGTTGTGCAAAATGATGGTGGTATCCGCGGAGGTATGCAAGCCAATCTTCGCTGGCACCACCTGCACCTATATATAAGACGGGCAGCGGAGAAATTACGGGATGGAAATGGAATAACTAAGTACTACATGATCAAACTCCATTATCGACCGCTCATCGGACAAAATCCGACTAGCTCTCAACGCCGGCAACTCTAGCGGAGTCAACGGCAACCATGGCCAGGAGCGTGGACTGTTCAAGGATTGTCCCATAGAAGAACCTTTCCTCGAGGACGATGGAAGACCAACAAGCATGGCCTTTTCCCAACCTGCTTAAGCAGCCTTTGAAAAGTTGGTGCAGGAAGCACCAGTCTTGTGGCGGTGAGGACGCCGAGCGGGCGTGCGATTTATCCCAGAGGATCTTCGCCCAAGGTCTCCCAGCCCCGACGAGGAGGAGAACCGCCGGCGAATCCATGGGAGCAGCGATGAACGCTTTCTTCGGGAGGGGAATTGGCGAGGAGGAGATAAGAGCGTAGTCACCGCAGGGCCTCGCCCTTCCAACTGAGATCGCTCTCATAAGGGGTGATGCTATTATTTACTACTAGTACTAGCATTATGGAACGTTATGGGATTGCATTATACTGTAAATAATAGCACTAGTAAGAAATTTTGGCACTAGGTAGTAGTTTTTGGCATGGATTAAGAAATTTTGGTATGTTTTTGCCATTTTTGTACACGCCAACTAGTGTCAAAAAACGCCTTACATTATGTGACGGAGGAGTAGGTATCGATCAGAAAGAGACTAATACTACTTTTGCTCAACTAGTAGTGGATGTACTGATCTTCTAGTCTAGTCTAGTATAGTGCACCAGTTTTGAACTCTTGAATCTCAGGCCAAGGAGCTAAGCTGAAGTGGAGGGTACTATCGTTTCTAGAACCATCGCTGTACTATCAATGCAGGGAAGTACACTCAGAGTGGCCTAGTGGGTACTCTGTGCATATTCAGCCTCTCCTCTCACGTAGGAGTAGTGGCCTACTCACCGCCTCCTCTCACGCACACACTAGCAGCCTGCTTTATCACGACGGTTATCACAAGGTAACATTTGAGTTATTTGATACAATGAGACTAGGCTTTTCGCCCATTTGTGGAGGTGTAATGGATCTCCGAACTTTGTTAGTACCTTCTTTATGAATGAGATGAAGCAAATCTTTTGCCTCCGCTTAAAAAACACGCCAAGAGGAATTTCTTTTATAGTAGAGCCGATAATGGAGTGAAGTCCATGCGCAACGCCACGAAGCTACAAGAGTAGTAGTAGAGCACTTTACGACGGAGCCATATTGCACAGCTTCCCCGCCAGCTTTTCCGCCTCGGCTTAATTGGGAGGCGCTTAGTTTAAATATGCTACTAGTGATGAGGAAGCAGCAAGGTGCGGTTAGGGCGAGCACGCGAGCCACAAGATGTCGAAGGAAAACCCTGCTCACGTGGCTAGGCTGTCCAAAGGCACCCAGATTAGGGCCGCACGTCCGCTCGACTTCAAAACTCAAACTACCCGTAAAATATGGCTCAGTAAGTGTAGTAGTACTATTTAAAAAGGCCACCGTATGCTCGGGCGATCGAACCCACAAAACGAGGTATACACACCGCCACCACTAGTAGTACTCTGGAGTACAACGCAACCTAGAATCGCTTTGTCGCTAGTAGTACGCATTTCCTTACAAGAAACCCCTAATAATGCAAGAAACCACTAAATGCCAAGAAACTACTACCACTTGCATACGTGCAGACTTAAGATAAGACTACCTTATGAACCATTGTACATGCTCTTACCAACAAAAATCCTCGAGTGACCTCCTACCTCGCCCGGCCCACCTAGTCATCCTCGGCCATGGGACGCAGCTACCGCCGCGTATAGAGGTCAAACCCCGGCGGTGTGGAGCCCATGTTGCGCAGCCCGGATGCCATCCGTCTGCGCCGCTCATAGCTAGCCAAGATAGTCCGCCCAGCCTGCTTTCGCAAGGTTTGCTAGCTAGATTGGCACGGCAGCAAGCGGCTTGCATGCCGCCAAGCGCCATCTGCTCGAGCGAAGGCCACGGGCGGCTTGCTCGGTGAGTCACGCCTGGTCTAGCCTGCCAACCTCAAGGGAGGCGCCAGAGGCCCTGCCCGTCTGCAAGGAGGGGCGCCAACTCGCCATCACCGCACCACCGACTAACACGATCAAGACTGCTTGAAGTAATGTTCAGAAAATAATGATTTGAGGGGAATAACAGGATAGAAGGTCGATGTGGGTCCTCGTGTCAAGGGTCAAACAAAATGTGTTGGTTTGTTGCCTCACAAGACGGACGGTGGGCCAACCCTGTCATAAATGGGTTTAAATGAACCTAATCGGAGGAGTACTAGGTAGTAGTTTTTGGCATGGATTAAGAAATTTTGGGTATGTTTTTGCTATTTTTGTACAATAGATTCTTCCTAGGGCTGGTTGAAAGTGGTAGTTTTTGTTAAATACTCTACATATTGTAAGTAGGAGGAAAGTTGCTTTGGAAGCCAATAATCAAGGCTAGTTACATAGTGATATGTGTACATGATTGAAAGTAAATATCAACCATGAGTGACTAATATCTTGATGGAAAACTCAAACTATGGAATACTAGGAAAAATGCATGGTTGGAAATACTAGCAATGTTCATGTCGCTGTAACTAATCATAATTAGAATAATACTTATTCACAAACTTGGTACAAAACACTCTAATTTTGATATAATATGTTTCAATTAGAATATATTCCTTGGGCTGTTGGTGAGGTCAGGAGGGATGTGGTTGGTTTTAAGATACTAATTATGGGTTTTTCTCAAATTGGTAGACAAGTGGGATGTTGGTGAGAAAAGGCAACAACTTACCTCACAATCGTTAGATGTAGATCTAATGGTCAAACGACGGATGGCGTATACACCAAAGATCACCAACTTAGTCTTGTGTAGGAGTATTAGCAAGATCCGGATTGCACAACATCAAGATGCATTTTTTATAAAACACTTGTTGTGATTGACCTCATGGAGTAATCCCATGTTAAAAACTAATGATATCTCGAGAAATATGAGATAAGGTGAAGAGGAGTGGTGTGGTGGTGGTTGGTGGTTGACCGAGCGGAGGCATGGGATTGACGACGCCGGCAAATGCCATCGTGCCGCTTTGTTCCGAGGCTTCCTTTCTTAATTGCTCAACAATGAAGGTTTGTTGGAGATAGGGATGAACGAGGGAAGGCCTTGTCTGCAAATGTGGAGAGGGTGCGGTATCTTTTAGTTTAATTTCCATCCGGATATAGATCGGACGGTCTATATTGCAAGATGGCACACGCATCATCATCACCACCTCGGTTTTTATAAGAGAAGAAATATAAGTATGGAGATACAAACGATTATCGATACTTGCTTCCGTAAATAGCATCTACATTCTATTCAACGCCTTGGCATGTGGGCCTTAGCACAATGACTTCTCGATGTGTAAAACAAAGATTTTCCCGTCACGACAAGGAGGGGGTGACGGCGCGGCTTTTGGCTTTCTGCTCTAGTCGTAGAGTAGTCATACTAGGTGGTCTAAGCACGTAGATTTATTCTTTTCACTCCTGTTCCAGATTGCTACATCGCTGATGAATAGATGAAGTTATTCACGGGAAACCCTTGATGAGCGTGGTTAAGTAGAGAGAGAGAGAGAGAGAGAGAGAGAGAGAGAGAGAGAGAGCGCGACAGGATATGTTAGAGACTGAGGCAATGATAACAGCATTCTTTGTGTCTATGTGTGGAGGATAGAGAGAGACATGTACATGGGGATTTGCATGTAATGACACATATACATATTTAGAGAGTGAGTGTGAGATACACATGGACATGGGGAGAGATGAGGATCCAGATAAATGGGTGTTTGTGCGGTTTGTGTGTGTTGTGCATGCTGCTTGTGTGTGAGAGGGAGAGAGTGTATGGAATAGAGAGACAACTGGCGGTGTAAACCTAGTATATGGGAAGGGGGAATGGTGTGACATGTAGTAGCCGGATATCACGGAAAGTGGCCATGGAGCATCTATTTGGAAGAGACACAGTGTGTGTGTGGGAGAGGGGTGAGAGCAGAGAAAGAGAGAGAGAGCGAAGGACGGAGAGAGAGTAAAGAGTGGAAGAGGTCGCTTGTGTCCATAAATGGCGAGTAGATAGGGAGACAATGTTGATGTTGTCCTAAATTAGCCTATGAACGGAGATGCAAGGGAAGCAGTCATCGGTGTGTGATAGGGACTTCAAGAGAGATCTAGAATAGATGGTGTAGAGAATAATGTGCTAAATCGAGAATGATTACATACATTAGGGAGCTTTGCAAAGAGTCATCGACATATATGTATGCAGTGGAAGGAGCTGGGAAGGTCCGCATGTGAGAGAGATAGAAAGAGGAGAGAGGCAGCACAAGGAGACAAAGTGTGCTTGTTTGGCAGTGGGGTGTGAGTGAGGCGAGAACCACATAAACTAGGGAGATAGACGCTTTGGGGCCGGATGCTTTGTGTGGTAGCAGGGAAATATACACTCTGCTATAGTGCGGTGCTTGGGTAAGAGAGATAGCGGAGACCCAGAGGAGGAGGGAAGAAGATGTGCATGCCGAGAGACAAAGTGTTAGGAGACCCATGTTGGGGTCCTGAACTTTACAAGAGAGAGGGGTGTTAATGTGCTCGTGTGTTGGTGTTTGGGGGGAGAACGACTTTCTGTGTGTGTGTGTGTGTGTGTGGTGGTGGTTGGGGGGTTGACTTCAGATAAAGAGTGAGGTGTCTACATTTGAGGACTTTTGCGTAATTCAGATATTGTGCACTCATGGTTGATCCATTTGTTTCACAGTTTGTACTATGAGATAACCATACTTTTGAACACGCATGATATACCTTGATGTAACCTGAATTACAAACCTAAGATTGGAATTTTGGAATTGATTCGCTCATTAGCTTTTGTAATTCATTTAAATGGAGGTACATTTTTAAGCCGGATTTCAATGATTTCAAATTCATATATCAAACCTAGAGATATACACATGCGGCATGTTCAAACTTTATAATCATCCACTTTATTCATACACATACACATTTTTGCTTTTGTCATCATATTTAGGATAAACACATTTGGAATTTCATTGGAATTCACCGTATGATGGTATTTTGTTGTAGTAGCTCAATGATCCATATTTGAATTGAATGGACAATCTAAGTTTCTGAGTTGAGACATTAATTTTCAAACTTGCACATTTTTTTATGCAAGTAAAACAAACAAATTGTCGGCCATGATATCATAGTCGGGTCAGACGAGCATGCATACTTATACTTTTAGTCGCTAAAAGCTTTCAAACTTCCCTTCATCACATCAAAATCATGCTACCGAAAGTTTAGCCCTACCATAATCCTGTTTTACCGCCACATGAACGAAAAGGGCTGCTTTGGTAACTCCATTGTTTTCCCTTGCCTCCAACATTCTTCCCCGTAGAGCCTCCCTTCCCTCCCGAGTCCCCATAACCACGGTAAGCCATCAATCTAGTCCTTCCACCGCAGCGTGGACCTCACACCCCGCCGGATCTACTCTTCCGCACCTTGGAACCCCCAACTGCTAACTCACCACTTCACCGAGCCGCATAATGATCGCTTGCCCACCTTCTTCTAGATCTCTCGACCACCATCATTGTCCACCGTGACTGGATTCTGTTTTAATCGGTGCGCTCCACCACAGCGTAGGCCCTTCACTGACTCCTCGTCTGCCACTTCACCTTCCTTCATACAGCCTCCTCATTCCGACGCAACAGATCCGCCTCACCAAAAGCACTATACAATTACTACCGCCAAGCCTTTCACCATCGCACCGACCCGCTTCCACGGACGCCATATTCAACTCCACCTCCTTCGCTTATCGACGCAGCTTCCTCATCAAAGTTATTTCAATTTGTACCTTCGGTTTTTCTCTTTATCATGCAAATCGCTCACTTACCACAGTATGAGCTTTCTTGTATGTCAACAAAGCGCCGAATCTGAAAGCACCGGAGAAGCTTCAAAGCGACGGCGATAAGCCGGCCCAAACTCAACCGCAACACTTAGCACCATCGATGCATCCTTAGCTATCAAGCATGACAATGATACCCATACTACGCCGAGAATCAGGTACTATTATCCAACGCTCGGCGCCTACTGCCTCACTTTCTCTCAGCATAAGCGCCCTTAACCTTTGAATTTCTTCTGTGGCATCATCCAGTTTTTCATGAGACGTGGTTATTCGCTTGTAACCAGAGGGCTACACTTCCGAAGTGAATATGTTACATGTTAAATTACATACCATTGCACATATAATTAATATGCTTTGTTTTGTTCTCATGCCACCGCTGGTTCCATCATCGCTTAATGTTCTCTCTATGCTTAATTACACATCATAACCAGTATGTGGTTCCGCTGCTTTTGTTTGTTTTACCTTACATTTTCTCGATGCTAGCTACATCACATCGCTTCCGAGCCTCGCTCATTACTTGTTTGTGTGTTCTTGATCTTCCCAAGTTGCATGACTAATTTGATGCTTCTATTAATTATGGAGCTGCCAACCCCATCAAGCAAAGTATTTTTCTTTGGTGCCGCACCTCTAACAAGCATAAAAATAGAGGGAAGCAGATATATTGTCGGTATGCACACACCTTCTTTCATTAGTTTAGATGAACCATTGATGATCAATTCGACACAAGGCATGCGATTAAAATTAGTTTTACCTAAATAGATGGTGCAAAATAAACTACAACAACTAGATTTGCAACCACGGATGTCGATTTATATCTTCAAAGAACATTGCAACAGCAGCTAGGCTTCACATCAACATATGGTAAGCCAGTGTTTTAGTACATGTTAAATGTATGAGTGGGCTGCTTTCTTGGCTTGTGCTCTCAACGGTAATCCTACCGAATTACAAATAGTTCAGTTGTATGCTTTGTTGTATTGCTTGATTCAATGCTTGTTTGTTGTTACATTATACCGAAGTTGGCTAATATGTCGAAAGGCTCGCTGTACTATCGTAAAGAAATGCATCCTATTTCATTTGAGTCCTTAACTTTTCCTCTCAACTTCATCACAAGACTGTCTTCGTAGTTTATATGAGGCCACACCGTTAAGTGCTTTCTCAGATTATTTCAACGCTAGATGCCTTGGCAACTTAAATATAGCGGTTGTACACCTCTTCAACTTTCATCTTACCATTTTAATTTCTTTTCGCGATGCTGCTTCAACCATTTAAATATAGTTTGCCATGCTCGCAATAATTCGTCTGCTTACTTCATGTAAGCTTATCGCTCGGATCATACGATAACTATCTCTTACTTATGTCCAGAAACCTTTCAGGATGTCGCTCACACTAGGACACAATGTACAACCCTGAATCTATTTGTGGAAGCAAGCGCCATCCATGTTACCAGATGGTAGCAGTCAGAGGCAACACCGCGAGAGCAGCTCGAGCACGATATTATGGTGCTTGAGGCTCTACTAGAGGCGTAAAGAGATGGTGTGGCTGCCATGAATGAGGTAATCTTTATCTTGAGGCTGGAAATTACGGAATTAGCGGCACACATTATGCAAGCAACCCAAGAATTGGAGGAAGTAAGAATGTTGCATTTGAAGACAGAGGAGGTCCTGCTGTTCTGCTATCCAAGCCCAAGGTAATCCCGTTCTTCTTTAGATACCAGCTTGAAATTGTCATTAGATTATTGTACTTGCATGTTGTGTCATGTCTCCTGAATGGATTATGTTGCAAGACCCCTATGTTGTCCGAATTCCATGTTGTCCATGTGTTGTAATGATCCGACTTTTTAGGCGAGGTAATCCTCAAGATTGTATGATTGACATAGGTGAACTGTTTTTCGGTGAGCATATTGTATTGATGAAATAACTATTTGAATCAGAGTGTATCCAACCTATCAATTCAAGATCACGACATTTCTAAATCATAATCATATATAAAGGTGGAATAAATCTTTGTTGTGGTTTTGAAGAAATAAATAACAAAACGATAATTATCTGTGGATATTCGTAATCAAATACAAACTGATTTGAATTTAGTTTGCCGTGTCCTGTGGCAAACGTGAATGCTAACTCTCCCAAGTTTTGAACGGCTGCTAAACACCCACTATAATTTGTGGTCTGCCCAAGCAAGTGTTTGCAGATGGAAATTACTGTCTCACCCGACACTTGACATCCTTATCGACGGATTTACACTGCTATCGATAGGGTAGACTAGTAACTTCAATCGACATGACACAACGGCCTCGAGCCCATTCAGCACGTGGCCAAACGTGGCAAAACACATTTGATTCAAGCTCGTCCGAAAGACATGTGTCTCTTCCTCCATTTCCCATTCATTCACGGGCGCAAAACAAACTCTCCTCGTCAAAATTGATGTAGGCTAATATTTTAAATAGGGCAGATGTGTAACTTCCATCGACGTGACACAACCGCCTCACCTGTCAGCCCTGCTCATACACGTGGGCGCCAACCATGGGCGGCAAAACACCTCTCCTCGCCCAAAATAGTTACCGCAAATATTTGGGAGATGCGAGATTACCGCCTATCCCCAACCGACGCGATGTCTCGATATTTTAAACGGGGATACGTCAGAATTTTCCCCATTTCGAGAAGCGGTCCCAAAGTTTGAGATCGCCTCCCTCCATTTCCCTATTCATACACCGCCGGCGGCACGACAACCTCTCGATCGCGCCAGCCTCCTCCGTCTGTCACCCCATCCTCCACCTTGCCGGAGTGCTACTCCTGCCGCTCCATCGCAAGAGATGGACGCCTCATCCACGGCGCTGACCAGATCCTTTCATCGCCTCCTTCGCTTCATCGGCGCCGCCGTCACCTTGCCATTCCGCCCTACGACCGCTCATCCACGTAAACAGGATATATCCTCGACCCGCCGCTCGCCGCCTAAAGTCTTCTTCTCGCCACGACAGCCATCGCACCCGCAGCACCTCAACGACAAGATAGGCCTACACGGGCCGCAAGAGAGGTGGTACTCTTCCATATGTGCTAAGTTATTGATCTCACCCGAGAATAGATCGTAATTTGTTTATCGACTTTTCTTGTCCATACCAAATCGTAGTGGCTAGTTGAAAGCAAACATTGGTTGCGGCAGCTTTGTCCGGTTTGCACCTTCGATCCGCCATGGCACGGGCACTATACTCGTAAAGCTTATGGTTTCCCCTTTATATTCACTACCATCATCGAGGTGCTTCGTGTCGGCTAGCACTGCTCCTCAAGACCTCAACCCAAAGCTTACGTGTTCAAATACGAATCCGATATGATGCTCATATAAGTAAAACAGAACGCTTAATTGGTCACCTAATGTTCCTATATTCGCTTCAAAAGCATGTGCGCCACCCATCGTCCAGCTAGTTCCACTTTCCTGATTTTTCTCTTGATGCTTTGGGTTTCCTTTATCTACTCTACTATGATCTCCGAGGTGCTTTCGTCGACTAGCATTACTCCACCCTTCAAGCTAAACAACACAACACTCGTAATTCAAAGCTTAGTTGTTCAAATATGGTTGTGATATGATACCGATATTAGTTAACCGACACATTTAATTGGTTAGCTAAAGGTCCCTTGGTGTCAAACCGCGGATCTCGGTAGGGGTCCCGAATCGTGCCTAGGCGGATGGTAACAGGAGAAAAGGGACACGACTGTTTTACCCAGGTTCGCCCTCTCGATGGAGGTAAAACCCTACTCCGCTTGATTAATATTGATGATATGGGTAGTACAAGAGTAGATCTACCACAAGATCGAGAGGCTAAACCCTAGAAGCTAGCCTATGGTATGATTGTTGTTCGTCCCACGGATTAAAACCCTCCGGTTTATATAGACACCGAGAGGGCTAGGGTTACAGAGTGGGTTACAATGGGAGGAGATCTACATATTCAGATCACCAAGCTTGCCTTCCACGCCAAGGAAAGTCCCATCCGACACGGACGAAGTCTTCAATCTTGTATCTTCATAGTCCAGAGTCCGCCAAGGTT
>JAHIAM010016987.1:0-18548 GCA_021605205.1 Aegilops longissima | reverse complement strand
CCGACCAAGAGTGGACGCCCCCGCCCACTTCGAGGGGTTCGCATTTCGCCCATATAACACTTCAAGGGGGCCATCTTCGACTAGCTTGATAGCTATTATTATAAGAGAACTCAGAACGGAGAGATTCCTCCCATTTTGCGAAACGACAAGCTCAAGCATGTCTTCGAGAATTTGGTTGACACGCTCAACTTGCCCTTGAGATCATGGATGAAAAGAATCAAAGATAAATGAGTCCCCATAGCTTGAAAACTTGCCTTAATCTTGAAGTGAATAAGCCCACGGTCCAACCGAAACCAAAGGAATACCGTGAAGTGAAACAACGACATATAGAGCGCTGCAAGCTGGCTAGCAAAGGATCGCTTTTTGACCGCCGTAAATGTGCAACTTTAGAAAGCCGTCAATGACGACAAGAATAGCATCATTACCTTTCGCGAGGGAAATCCAAAGGACAAGTCCATTTCAACATGGTCCCATTTCCATTCGGAATAGAGATAGGTTGCAGAGTTCCAAAGAGGCTTTGATGTTCGCTTGATACGACGGCAAACGCCACACTCAAACATAGCGAGCAATGTCCCTTCATATTAGACCACGTAATCTCCGATTTAATGTCTTGATACATCTTTGTACCGCGGGTGGATACATAGAGGCGATCATGAGCTTCTTGCATAACCTTCCGAGTCATATTCAGGTTTTCCTTCTTAAGGCACCACTAGGCGCCTTTGAAGTACAAGGCGCCATCATCAAGAATAGTGAAGGATGAGGGATTTCTTTCCGATGTCTTGTTTAAGCTTGTAGACTTCGAGTCAAATCCTGCATTGTCTTTATGGTGCCCACGAGATCGGTTCAACAGCCAGGTATAAGGGAACCCGGGGAAAACACGGAGATTCATCTTTGGAACTCGAGGAGGGGGAGCGAAAATCGAGGAACAATATGGAGGTTCAGTCAATTCTTCAACAAGTGGGGGCTGAACTTGTGAACTGGTGGTTGCAGAAGATTTGGGCTCAAGGCATCAGCCATTACATTAGCCTTGCTCGGGCGATAGGAAATACCCAAATCAAAGTCCGCACGTCTCCATCCATCTCCGACGGAGGTTCAGGTCTGGCTGAGTAAAAACTTCAACTTTGGTGGTCGTAGATCTCGCAACGACACGAGAAGGTAATGTCGCCACGCTTAGTGCATGAATGACGGCAGAAGTTCGAGGTCGGAACTGGGTAGTTCTCTCGGAGGGCGAACGCCGAGAGGCATAAGCAACACTTTGGCCTTGCATTAGGACACCGCCTAAACCTTGACGAGATGCGCCCAGAAATGACGAAGTCCTTCTTAGTATCGGAGGAGCTAGCACGGGCGAAGTCAACTTGTCTTTGAGTGCCGAAACTTTCCGACATTTATCCGCCCATTGAATTTGACGCTTTATGCAACAAAGTTAGTCGAGGTTGCAATCTTGGAGAAGTTTCATTTAATCGACGGCAATAGCAAGTAGACCGAAAACCGACTTGCTTAACGCTCTTCGGAGGAGTCCAATCGAGAATAGCCTGAACTTTTCGGTTGACGGCAATACCATCCTTAGAGATGACATGCCCAAGATATTACTTGAAGCCGAATTCACACTTGGAGAACTTGGCATAGAGTTGATGCCTCGTAGCTTTTCCAAAGACAAGATAAGATGTTCAAGATGTTCTTCTTCATTCTTGAATAGATCAGATATCATCCAGATAAACCACGCACTTAACTTGTCGAGGTAATCCATGAATATATAGTTCATCAAAGCAGAGAAGGTGGCTGGAGCATTGGTTGCCGAAGACATGACGGTGTACCGTATGAACCATAACGAGTCACAATGCGGTCTTGGGGATATCCTCCTAACACGGATCTGGTGGTAACCCAACCTCAAGTCGAAGTTTCGAGAACACCGACGATCCAGCCAATTGATCATAAAGATCATTGATCCGAGGAAGAGGATACTTATTCTGAATGGTAGCTTGATTTATAGGACGGTAGTCTTGGACCAATCGGTTTGTCCCATCCTTCTTCTTGACAAAGAGAGAAGGTGCCCAAGGAGAGCAACTTGGGTAATGAAACCGCTTTGAAGAGATTTGTCGATTTCTCCTTTAGCTCAAGGAGTTCTGCGCGCGGCACTTTTGTAGGGACGCTGGCTATAGGGAGTGGTACTCGGTTTCAAGTCGATGACGACTAGACAAATTTCAGGTGGGGAATCCTGAAGTTCTTCAGAAAGACGCCTTTGAAATCAAGAACGATGTGAATGTTTTCAATTCCTCAGGGGGCGGGCGCTCAATGCATTCAATGCATAGAGCCTTGCCTCGCATCTTGAACCAGCATTTGCATTGTAGCTTACTATTTCATCGTAAGGGTGAAGCAGATGGATTCGTCTTAGTGGCGCGAAACGATTGACGCCAGACGCGCTTTCAACCAATCCATCCCCAAAATGAGGTCGATGTTAGACGCCTTCAGGATAATGGGGAGGCATAGAATTCCAACCTTCGATTTAATGGGACGCCGACGCCAACCATGGAGGTTTGACATTGTCCCAATGGGGTTTTTACCACTCAACAAGAGTTCAGTTCATCTTCACACTTAACGTCAGTGCTTGTATGCAAAGTCTTCGACACGAATGAATGCGATGCTCCGAATCGAATAAAACAGATGCGTGTACTGAATTTACGAGAGTGTACCCATCACAAGAGCAGGTTGGTCTTGAGCTTCGCTCAGATCAACGTGGTTGGCCCGAGCTTGCCCATAAGACTTGCTGCTGTTGTTGCGGTTCGGTGTTTCACGGCCACCGCCGGAAGGGCCGCTTGATTCTGGTTCTGTTGCATTTCTAGCACGGTGTTCTGGTTGTCCGCACCAAGCATAAGCCATTATTGGGAGTGGGAACAGAGCTTGGGGTGGTGGAGCTGGAAGCTTCGCTGCTTAGTTGTAGGCGCATCGAGGTGTAGCATAGTTCTGCTTTGAAGCGTGTGCATTCGGCCGGTACATGCCGTTGGGAATCCATATTCATGCTTTTCTGCGAGGACGGCCCAAGATGAGCCCGTGTCACGGTTGCGCCTGTTAGAGCTCTCGTATTCCCGCACTCAGTTTCGACATTGATAGCTTTGTTCACCAAGGTGGCTAAATCAGCAAAGTCGGCACTAGAAGTGCGAGCTTGATGTCGCCTTGAAGACCGCCACGAACTTCTTTGTGTCGCGGCATCGCTTGTAATATCCTCTTCAAGATAGCGAGACAAGTCCAAGAACTCTCGCCGATAGGCTTCAACAGTCTTGTTGCCTTGGGTGAGGTTATGGAACTCACGCTTCTTCCGTCCATGACCCTTGAGGGATGAAGCGGGCACGGAAGGCAGCCTGAAGTCTCGCCAGTGATGAGTGTTCCAACCGGTAGTACGCCGGTGGCTGTCCCACCATTGAGCGCGGGTCCCTTCAGAAGAAGGAAGCAAAGTGACATAGCCGCAGGGGCTACATCAGCAGACTCCATCTCATAGGTGATGTCACGGAGCCACCATCAAGATCCAAGCTGCTGAGTTGAGCTGCGTACACGCCGGGTTCAAAGCGCATGAAATCCCGCAGAGTTGTCCCGCTTGGGTGCTGGTTCATATTCGGCGAGGAACTGAGCCATCATGTTCTCCATGAACTCGGCGATTCATCTCGAGCTGTTGGATCATACCAGCCATGTACTCAGCGGTGGTGGGAAGTTGGCACCACGGCCACGCACTGGCCTGGCCTAACCATCCCGCTATTATATAACAGGTAGTTCAAGATTTGAGAAATTAAGCAAGAGACAGAATCATTCATGATGAAACATGCATAATGAAAGCAAGATGATGGGAACTACATAGTAGTTGGTATATCTTACAAAAGGAATCATGCATAGAGTTCGATACATAGAGTCCAAAGACATAGACTATTACATCATAGGCGCGCACACAGCTCGCTGGCTAATACATCAAACACTAACAAGCAAGTCTACATCAGTCCCACGCGGTATCGCGGAGGTAGTCAGAGTCTTAAAGTCGGTAGTGCGGCAAGGGATAGTCCTCCACGCCAAGCTGACTGGGGCCGCGGATACTCCGTGCTGAATCCGACGCCCGTGTGGCGTAGGGGCTGTGCGGAGAGTAGCTCCCCACGCCCGCCAACCGACACACCCGGGGCATCACGGTCCTCGCTGGGTAGATCGCAGAACGGCGCCTCCTCCGGATCGGACAAAGGGTGCATCGCCGCCGAGCACGGTAGAGGTGCCGACGGGTGATGTACAACTCGTGGCGAAGAGCTCGGTTAGCTCGATCCAGCCTATCAGCGATGCGTAACAAAGTTCGATGGTGGAAGGGCTCGCGTGACAAAGGGTAGGCAGCAGCAGTAGTAACCTCCTCACCAACATCGACGCGATAGCAATGTGCCCCAAGGGGAGGTGTCCAACTCGATACCGCACGAAGACGGTCGAGCAGCATAAGCAGCATCGTGGACTGCCATATCGATGGTCACTCCAACACCATGTGCGGTGTAGCACAAGAGTGGACCTCATCTCTCGAGAGTAGAGGTGGACGATGGCGCTGCATCGCGCCTCGGTTGTAGTCCGGTACTTCATAGATGCGGTGTACTCAGTGGTGCCAGCGATAACCCAGATAGGTCATCATCTCAAGCTAGCACCGCAGTGATCCCGAGGCACCAATGGCCGTCAGGTGGTCGCACTAACTGCCTCGTGGGTTCCATCTCGAAAACAAAGACGCTTCAAAGGAGTCAATGACAGGTGGAAATTGTTCAAATACAATTCCAAAAACAACTAAGGCTATATCCATCTTCGGGTGAATGCGGTCACGGGATCCTAGTGATAGTTAGTAAAATCGCTTAACCCGAGTAGAAGAGAGTCCGAGTCCCGCAGTAAAGGTCGAGGAGTAAAAGATCCTAGTACCACCCGATGGCTACGTGGGCACGTGGGGCTATAACACGCCAAGTTAGTAAAAGTTTTGCAATGTCTAGACTCGACTTCGCCAAGGAGTGTGGAAGGGGATTCCTACAGCAATGGCTCGATATTAATCTCAGACGTTCGATTCAATCGTACACCAATCATGCACGCAAATGTGTACGATCAAGATCAAGGACTCACGGAAGATATCACAACACAACTCTACAAATAAAATAAGTCATACAAGCATCATAATACAAGCTGTGGGCCTCGAGGGCTCGAATACAAGTGCTCGATCATAGACGAAGTCACCGAAGCAACAATATCTCGAGTACGCACATAAGTTAAACAAGGTGCCATAAGATGGCTAGCACAAACCGGGATACAGATCGAAGAGGAGCAGCCCTCCGCCGATCCTCCTCCTAGGTCACTCCCGGTCGCCGCCGCCGGTGCACGAGTAGTAGGCGCCCGAGTAGTAGTCGCCATAGGCGGCGGCGCTCGCCCCTGGCTCCATCGCCTGATTGCAGCAATCGAGTAGAGATAGGGGAAAAGGGGGAACAAGGCAACCGTGAGTACTCATCCAAAGTACTGCAAGCAAGGAGCTACACTACATATGCATGGATATATGTAAAGGCCATATCGCTGGACCGAATCGCGTAATGCCGTAATAAGAGGGGATAGTTAGTCTTAACGAAGACTACGCGCCGACACCCGCCTTGCATGCATGTAAGAGGACAACGAAGTCCTCCAAGTAACATCATATAGCATAATCCTACCCGCAATCCCCGCCATAACCTCGAGCGAGAGCGACCACCGTTGTATCCGCACTTGGAAGGGTGTGTTTTATCAAGTATCCGTTCTAGTTGTCATAAGCTCAAGGTACAACTCCAAGTCGTCCCTGTTATCAAGATCACGGCTATCCTAATAGATTAATCACCGCAGGGTGCACCATCTTACCCAAAGACGCTTGATCCCATTTGGCCGGACACACTTTCCGGGTCATGCCCGCCGCTGAAGATCAACACGCCGCAGCCCCACCTAGGCACAACAGAGAGGCCAACACGCCGGTCTCAAACCTAAGCTGCCAGGGTCCGGGCCCATCGCCTCGAAAGCACACTCAAGACGCTATGCACGACGCTGCCGAAGCGCACTCCAGCCCATCAGCGCTCCAATCCAATCCGGCGCCGCCGCCTCGTCAGCCGACGTCTCAAGCATTTCGGCCGATACCACGACGCCGGATACCCATAACTACTCCCCGCGAGATGGTTAGTGCGATAAGCTCAGAGCCAACCCAGATCAAATACCAAGACCTCAAGTGCGTAATAACCGCGAACGCCTAACAGGCCAGCCCACCTCTCTCCTAGGCGGTCTCAACCTGCCCTCGCCTCCCGCCACAAAGATCCACTCTGGTGCTCCATCACCGATTCGACTTTTAGTCTCACATGTATCATGTATAAGTATATAGATATACCCGTGATCAACTCCCGAGTGATCACGCCCGATAGTATAGCACGGCAGATGCACAAGAAAGTAGGGCCACAGATGAAAGTACTAGCATCCTATACTAAGCATATAGGATTGCGTAAGGTAACAAAGGTTACAAGGACAAGCTATGCAAAGCAAGATAGGAGTATCCAAACATGTAATATGCTATGCTACTCTAATGCAAGCAGGTAGATAAGAGTAGGCGTATATCCGGTGATCAAGGGGGCTTGTCTGGTTGCTCGGGCAAGAGAGAGAGGGTCGCCAACACCAGAATCGAACTCCAACAAGCATTGCTCGGTCTCAGTAGTCTCACCGGAGAGAAGAGGGGAAGAAACAATGAATACAAGTAACAGATGCATAACGATGCATGATATGCCAAGAAGCGTTAGGCGTGTTCTAACGTGGGTAAGAAGGGTACCGGTTTAGGGGAAAACATCCGGAAGTTATCCCTGTTCCGGACGCCCGCTGGCGATGATGAACCGAGAGGAAAGTTTGCAGGTTCGGATAGGTTAGAGACGTGGTGGACGAACGGACCGCGATCCGGATTCGCCTCGCCGCTCGAGCAACTTTCATGTTGAAATTATTTTAATCCGGATTACGGATTAAAAGATATGATTTATAAAAGATTTTATTAATTTCTGAATTTAATTAATTATTTAATTAATTTCGAAATTGCATTTATGACATCAAGATGATGTCATGCCGATATCAGCATCAATGTGGGTTGACTAAGTCAACTCGGCTGTGTGGGTCCCACATGTCATTCACTAATGATTAATTAATTTAATTAGCCTAATCAAAGTTTAATTAACCTTAGTTAATTAAGTTAATTAATGATTAGTGTTAATTAATTCAGAATTAATTAGTTTAATTAATTACCCAATTAATTTAACTAATGATTAGGTTAATTAATCCTAATTAATTAGATTAATTAATTGTTAATTAATTAATTAATTAATTATTTAGTTAATTAATTTAATTCTTTTATATTCCATTTTAGCTCGGCTTTATTTAAAAACGCTTCTTGTTTTTTTTTTTTTTTTTTCATTGGGGGTGGGGCCCCACGCTGCTGGCCCGGGAGGCCAAACGGGCGTGGGTGCGGTGCGGCGAGACGCGATACCGACCGGGTCGCGGGCGAGATCTGTGGGGGACCAAATACGGGGCCGGGCGCTGGTTGCCAGGCCACGGCGGCTACCGGCTGGCGGGCGCAGCGGGCGCCGGGCGAGGTGGTGGCTCGGGCCGGGCCGAAAGGCCATGCTGGGGGGAACGAGGCCTCTGGCTTGGGCGCAGAGGCGCGAATCTGTGGGGGAGGGGCCGGCATCAAGGCTGGGCGCCAGAGCGTGGGCGAGAGGGTTAGGGGAAGGGCGCCAGGCGGTGGCCGGGCCTTGGGCCAAGCCGCGCCGGATCCGCCAGTGGGGAAGGGAGAGGGAACGTGGGGCGGGCTGCAAGCAAGGTCACAGGGCACCGAGCTTTCAAGGACGGGGCCGGTCACGGGCGACGGCGAGGGGAGGGAGCAGGAGCCGTGAGGGGGGAACCGTGCAAGGCATGGGCCGAGCCGGGTCAGCCGACGGGGAAGGGGGAGAGAGAGGGGCGAGAGGGAGCCTGGCTGTGGGGAGGCAGGGCCCCACGGTGGCCTCGACGGGGCGGGAGACCGCTGGGGAGGGGGTCGGGGAGCAGCTCCACACACGGGAGTGATGAAAGCCGAGCCGGCGGCGGAGGCCGCGCTGGCTCTGGGGCGACGAGGGAGGGGAGGAGCTCCCATGGCGCCTGGAGGAGAGGGAGGACCGGGTCGCGCGGGCGCGGCGGGTCGGCAACAGGTGGGACTGCGCGGGAAGTCTCCCGGGGTGGGGGTCTCCACCTGGATCCGGACAAGGAGGAGAGGGGCGAGGGGGCGTGGGGGGGGAGGTCGGTGGCTAGGCTTAGCCGGGTGGGGCAGGCAAGCGGTGGGTTGGCCGCGGGCCGCCCATGGGGGAAAGGGAATGGGCCAAAAGGAGAGAGGGGGCAGTGGGGAGGGGGCCCACTGTCGGGCCAAGGGTTCTCCCCTCTCAGCTTTTATTTTTCCTTTTCTTTATTTAGTTTCTTTTCTGTTTTTATTTTATTTAAAATGCTCACATTTGTAAAAATTATTGCACCCTACTAATATTAGGTTAGTTATTTTAGAAAACCCTTAACATTTTAGAACTTATTTTCGAACTCTTTATCGCTTGTTTTAGTTTTAATTTTTGTTTCAGACGTTCCAATTAACGAGAGGTTAATTCAACCGAACCGGGATGATTAATGCTGCATAACCACCCGGCGTTACATTAGGTGCTCGGCCTCAATGACAAGGGGCTTCATAGCTGGCGACGAGGGAAGAGCCCCGGCCCAACAATAGAGGACAGTATAGTTGTCCCACACAAGTGCGGACGGGTGAACATGATACGCAACCCACATACCCAAAAGGGAGCGGAAGGCAAGGCCAAGGGATTTATATGCGATGGAGCCAGCTTCCCCAAAATTCAACCCATGGTCTTCCTCGGCCACATCACCTTTCGATCAAGGGACCACCCCACTAGCATCCGCCACGGCGTTTCGCCGCATTGGTTCTCGACCCGCTTATCGATTTGATTTCACTCTCACCAGAGTCCTCGATGGACGGCGGCAGCAGCCCTAACCTGCTATATCGTGATACAGGCGTAAGATGGGCATATGACCCCCAAGGATTAAACCTACAAAGACAACCTTTAAAGGCGCCATACCGGGTGTAGAGGCCAATTGTACAAAGGCCCGCCACACTGAAGTGGTCTTCGATCTCCGGATAACTTCCGGCAAAGAGTTAATCTTCGACATCGCCCCATTCCGCATCGGCTATCATGCACTACTCGGACGAACCGTGATTTGGTAAAGTTCAATGCGGTGCCGACCACGTGATACCTCAAGCTCAAGATGCCAGGCCCTCGAGGAGTAATCACGGCCAATGGAAACACCGAACGCCTTCCGAACGGAGGAGCATACGGCGGTTCTCGGCAGTAGGTGCAAAGCAGCCTCTCATGGCAACTCGAAGTCCGCCACTAAGCGTCTGGTAACTTTGCCGCCACGAGTAACCCGCAATAAGACCACCTCGCACTTATCTAAGCACGATTAGCAATCCGCCCCAACCCCTCGCCGCAAAATTGGCGATGGTAGTATTACGCATATAATTACGCCCGCGAGATACCATGGGCATATGGGAGGGCAAGACAACGCACGCCAAGAATGCGGCTCGACCGCACTGTGGGCCCTGCTTGTGCCACTTTTTTTCTTTTTTATTTTTCTTCCTTTTTACTTTCAGACCTGCCTTGAGAAGTCCTGCCTGGCACTCGAATCGCCGAACTCACGATGCAACAGCCAGGAAGGAAAGCCGTGGTCGAATGTTCAGTGGTCTCTATTAGTATTATTATACCTGTTTTACATATCATTAAGAAGCCACTTCCCCAGAGGGGACATGTTAGATAGTCCCATCCCTTGCTTATCGTGACTATTTGTATCGCTCGCTTCCATTGCAAAGACTTTTTTAATAAACAATACATAGCTTTTGCTTATTATTTATCTACTTCCTTTTTGTTCATTACACGATATGTCGAAACCGCACACTTTGGTACGGCCAATACACCAGGGCTCAAGTATCCCAAAATTATGGTGTGATAAGTCTGAACACTTTCACAAGTGCGTGCACTCAACTTATAGCATTATATGAATTGGCTCCAATCATGTCTTGGGTCAATAGTTGGTTTGCCCGCCCCGTGTTTTGGTACCTTACATTCCGCTTATATCGGCTAAGGTAGCAGGCGGGAGAACCACGGCATTGTGCCCTCGCTTATGCTGGGTCGAGCACCTCAGTGGAGAAAGCTAAAACTGACCGTCATGATAGGGCGAGAGCCGGTCATTATTCGAGAGATTTCTTTCGGGTCCCTAAAGTCTTATGCCGCTTAGAGCGAGGAACCGGAATTGTCCGGCCAAGGCGTGGATAGTGCCCCGAACTCGGTCTTCCAAATACTAGGGGCTTCGCCGAAATTTAAAATTATAGAATTCTATCGCTAAGTGAGAGTGTTCAAGCATTATAAGTCCGGTTGCCTGGTTCGCTGAGTTGAGCGCCTCAGATGGACCCAAAATGGGAACAAGAGTGCTCAAGTTTATCCCGAACACCCAGACTAGTGGCATGGGGGGCAAGCCAACGACTTGCCATCTCTCAAATTTGATAAACGGCCGCATGTAAGGTAATATTTTAAATTAATAAGCGCTTAGCGCATATGAACAAGTTCTCAGCGACAGGATAACAAATGCCAGTTTATTCAAAATTACATCTCTCGAGCACTCATCCGCTATTCGGGCGGGCACCTTCAGTGAGGCCCTCAAAGTACATTTCGGGCATGGCGATGCTCATGGACCTTCGTGGCCCGTCTGCCACAAGCCTCTTCGCATCCAGCTTGCCCTAAGCAGCACTTTAGCACGGGCAAGGGCCCGACGGATGCCCTCAATCCAGACGGAGGAGCGCTTTGATGACCTCTGCCGCTAACAGCATCCACCACCGCTGCACTAGCTGAAGTAGCCCCGGCATGGTCTCCAATGGACACAACCTGCAGCTTATAAGGCCCTTTCATGGCCTGCTCAAGCACTTTAGAGAGGAGCTCGACCAGTCGCTTCTAGCTGGTCGCTCAGGGCACTGATGGTCGGCCTCAAAGATACTGAGACCAGTAACACCTCCTCCTTGAGCTCCCTCCGGGTGCTGTAGAGAATGCGGCAAGCTGCCGGGGACGACTACGGGCAAATTCATGAATGCTCCCTGAGAGCTTAACTGGTAAGCACAGGTAATTCACCTCACATGCTTGTTTTTGCATAAAGAATGACTTACCCGGCTGCTATCTTTTTAAAGACTCAATTTCTTGAGGGCTTTTGGGCTTCGCCTTAGCAGCTTTGGCACCTCAAGAGCCGAGAAGTAGCTCGACTCGAGTGCCTCAGTCACGCCCAAACCCTTGTGTCTTTCCACGAGAGCTGGAGCCTTGCTGTACGTATTTGCCCAGCTGCGCCTCCCCTTCTCGCCGGCAAGCATTCTCGAAATTCTTGTTTTCAGGGCCACGGACACCGCTCCTTCGTGGTCGCCACCTGCCTCTTGGCCCTCGCAGCACTCCAAGTTATCCCTAGATTTTTTGCAACCAAAGCTTCCTTTCTATAAGGTATTACTTTACTTATTTGGTCCTAGAGCTCCTTCTGGCTTGTCCCGGCTTGTTCTCGACCGCCGAGGTTCTCGCTCTAATGCATTGACCTCCTAGCAGGGAAGGGCAGAGGTCAAAGAAGATGTACCGCATTCCCATATTGACATACTTATGTTAGGACTCTCAAGATATCTTTTAGATTCTTAGTCCGCTTTTCTTCCAACACTAAACTAAGCATCAGGGCTACTATCTATGTGGTAATATTTTACAACTTAAACTTACCTCAAAGCCTCGTTAGAAGCTGGTAAAGTTTTGGCCACCCCGCTTCTTACGGATCGATCTGCCCGATCACCGCACTCATATAAAGCGCGTTCTCCTCGATGGAGGAGCTGCTAAGCGCCCAGAAGTTGTCCGGTGTCTCCGCTGGACGGAGGACACCGCGCCTACCCTTCTTATGAAGGAATCGCCTGCTTGACTCCGAACTGATCGAAGGTCTCCGATGGAGTCCTGGATAAGGGTTGGGATTAGAGCCCCGGGGTCTTGCCCCGCATACCGGAGTCCGGGAGGTCGCTTGGCGCTCTCCTCGCCACTTCCTCTGACCAAGCCCCTTGGGTCCATGGGCGGGCCCACAGCTTCCGAGGCGAGGAAGCAGCCGAAGCAGGTACTCTCCATTTCGACGCACGCCTGTGGACCCGCCGATGAGTCGGCGAACTCGCCATGGCTGCACGGTTGTTCAACCTTAGAGAACACTCTGCAATAATAAAAGAACTATGGTATCCTGGACACTTATTTATCTGCCAGGGGCTGGCCTTTGTAGGCAGTCCTCCGCGCATCGCCGACGCCAGTGGAGAAGTCCCGAGAGAAGGGTTCTTCCTCTTGATCTTCCGCCTCCCTAACCGGGCGGCCTTCCTTTCTTTCTCCTCTTCACTGGGAGGAGCTTCTTCTTCCTCTCATCTTCGTGGAGAAGATTCCACTTGAATCTGACGGCACTCGGGCGGCCGGAGCTCCTTAGAGTTACCGTGACCTCCTTCTTGTCCTTCTTTCTCCAAGCACCACGTGACGGCGCCGAGCCAAAAAGCACCGGCTAATCGGGCATCCACCGGGTCTTCCGCAAAGGAGCCGGACAGCGAATCTGTCCGCATGCCTTCAGCCAGTCCTCGCTGTAGATTAGGCGCTTTAGATCCCGTAGAGTCAATCTATGCGAGAAGAGTCCCTAGCGCGGTAAAATAACTTACTCACCTGATGATGCAGGGGAGTCAGTATCCGCGATCTTTTGTAGCGGATCTCGGCCTCGCGCCTCTTTTGAACAAGACTCTTCCAGTGCCTTTCAGACGTAGTGTCAAGAGCCGACCAAGGTTTGGTGCTGCGCCGGATCAAACTCCTCCCACCAATTAAAGGCCCGCTTGTTGGCATGGGAGAATCCGTGCATGAGCATCACCCGATTACGCCGACAAGACAAGATTTTTGGTCGCCAGGTTTTGGACGCATGTTTGGAGTCCGGATGTCCTCGCCTAAATCCCCCACGCCGTGCCCGCTCTTTCCATGACGACAGTTGAGGGAGTCCCGGACTAGGGGTGTCCGGATAGTCGATTATCGCCACGGCCGGACCCCAAGACTACTGTACGAAGATACAAGATTGAAGACTCATTCTGTCCGGATGGGACTTTCCTATGTGGAAGGAAAGCTTACAGCGAATGGATATGTAGATCTCCTACCATTGTAACAGACTGTGGTAACTCCTAACCTATCCGTGCCTATATAAAACTCGAGGGTTTTAGAACCGTGAGGGATTTAACAATCATACCTACACAAGTTAGCTTCTAGGTTTAGCCTCCTTGATCTCGTGGTAGATCTACCTCTTGTACTAACGCATATCATCAATATTAATCAAGGTGAGTAGGGTATTACCTCCATCGAGAGGGCCCGGAATGGGTAAAATATCGTGTCCCTAGCTACATCCGATTCCCTTGATCCCTCCATGCCGGATTCCCGCGGAGGGACGGATGTCCATCAAGCCCTCAACTTAAAGTCAGCGGCGGTCGGACTCATTGATAGCACTCTAAAATCCAAGCTCAGTTCGGGAACTTCCCTGCCCTTTGAGGTTCAAATTGACGGGGTTCCGGATTTACCGCTGCCATTCACCACCCAAACATTAGCGATCTTCTCTCGAATTGGCAAGAGCCGGCCAACAGTACACCATTATCGCCGCATTCTCCGGTTATGAACAGTAATAAAGGACTACCGAGAGGAGGACGCATACCAATCTTCCGCAATAATTGCATCGGACAAGGGAATCTTAAACGCCTATAAGTCGCCGCTAAATCACACGCTTTTTCTCGACTTTGTGACCATCGTACAAAAGTACCGTATGATGGAGAGCGATGGAAAACCAAATGTAATTTGGGACAACCCGCCCTAATACATCTTTAGTCCGGAACAAAAGGGTGCATCATTATCAAGCACCGGGTTGAATACCAAAAACCAACACCCTCAGAAAGTGTACGGAACTGCATCGAGGGTTGTGATAAACGGACCCTCGCAAAATTCATAGTACGTAGGGCGCCACTCCAACTCATAGCCTTCGAAAGCATGTTGGATATTACGCAGGTGGGCAAGTACAAGAGCTTTAGCTTCATAATCTCTAGCCCAAGAACACCAAGAGACGGGGTTAATAGCCTTCGAGACTTTCGCATCAAATAACATGCGAAAACGATAAGTCCGCAACCTTGTCAAGTCTGCCAAGTAGCAACAACAAATCCATGGAGGACACAATGGCTACCTTCAACGCCAGTGACGAACCTACCCTGAACTGCTCGGGCACCACCAGCATTGGTCCTCAACCGATAGTAGACGGCCTTCATTTACTAAGGTACTCATGGATGGCGGCAGCAGCGATTAAGCCTCATCTATGAGGAAACCTCACGAAAAATGGAAATAGATCTCGAACCGAATGAGCCAAGCAGCACAACCTTTAGAGGAATAATCCTCAGCCGGGAAGCATGCTGCACAGAAAAATCACACCGACATAGTGTTCGCCTCACGGATATTATAGGTCCGGAGGAGGCCACATTTCAAGTGGCCCCGCTCAACAAATGGATACCATGCTTTATTAGGAGGAGAGGTATTCACACTTTTTCAAGCTATACCCCATTATGGGTACATGAAGCTTAAGATGCCCGTCCCAACTGAATCATCACTCACTGTTAGTGATCCTAACATAGCACTCCGCTACCGAAAAATAAGACAGCCGCGACTAGCCCTCGAGGCACTATCCCAAGCCCTAGCGCCGAGAACTCAGCGCGACGCGCCCATCGGTGAACAGGGACGATGTGATACTTGATAAAAGATCCAAGTCCACCTCTTTAAACCAGCGGACTGAAATAGTCAAATTCCAAGTCCACCCATTCCTCGCAAAAGACGGCCTCCATCGGGCACAATTAAAACCCTAATGTAGACGCTGCACTACGAGAATTTCTACAAGAAACTGGGGACATCTTTGCCTCGGCACCCTTCAGACATGCCAGAACTCCCAAACGAGCCGGCCGAGCATGCCTCTAAACATCCTAAAAGGATTCAAGCTTGGTCAAACAAGCTCTTCGGGCGCTTTTCTCCTCAACCCAAGAGACAGGCCATGGGAGAGGATCTAGCCAAACTTTTGGAGGCCGGATTCATCGAGATATAAAACATCCCGGACTGGCTAGCAAACCCGGTGATGGTACCAAAGAAGGATAAACTCGCGCCTATGTGTTGATTTCAAAGACCTTAATAAGGCTTGCACAAAGGATCCCTTCCCTCCCTCGAATTGATCAAATCATTGACGCTTACAGCAGGACACGCACTCATTGTGCTTCTCGACGCCAGCATCTCGCTACCACTTAAATCAAGATGGCAGAGCCGACCAAGCGCAATAAAGCATTCATCACTCCGTGACGGCCCGCTCTGCTTCAACACAATGCCCTTTGGGCTCAAAAAAAACCGGCGCAATATATCAACGCATCACATTGTGACATGTCTCGCAAACCAGATCGGCAAAACAGTGGAAGCATATGTAGATGACGTGGTCGCCAAAACCAAGCACGCTTCGAAACTCTAGTAGACGCACTTTGAGGCTCACATTCGGCAATCTTTGAAAATATGACATCAAGCTCAATCCGAAATATGCGCTCTTCGGCGCTCCAGCCGGAAAGCCCCGGGCTTCATTGTGTCCGTAGAGGAATTGAAGCAAAACAAGCCAAGATTCGGAAGCTCACAATTGGATATTCCAAAAGACCTCAAACAAATACAAAATTGACGGGATGCGAAGCGGTTTAAGCCGCTTTATCTCCCGCTTAGGAGAAAAAGGCATTACCTCTTTATCGCTTCCTCCGCCGCGACCAACACTTTCGAAAGGACGGATGCCACGCAATGCCGGACTCAAGAAATAAAGGCCATTTTGGCAACAACCGTCCCGCCGCGCCCAACGTGGAGAACTAATAATGTTATTATACGTCAGCCACAACACATCAAGTTGTCAGCGGTGCTCGTTGTTTAACGAGAAACGGATGGACACCGGTTCCCTATTCAAAAGCCGGTTTATTATGTGTCCACCGTCTCTAACTCCATGCAAGTCCCGGTACCACACTATCAAAAGATAGCATACGCGTGTTCATGGCATCCCGAAGCGTTACACTACTTTCAAGAGTGTTCCATAACGGTAGCCTCCGCATCACCACTTAATGACATTATAAACAACCGCGACGCCGACGGGCCGGATTGCTAAATGTAGCCATAGAGCTCCTCCCATTCGATATAACTTATAAGTCACGACGAGCTATGAAGTCGCAGATTTTAGCCGACTTCGTGGGCCGTAATGGACTGAAAATGTTGAAGCGATAATGCAATTCGATCATGTACTTTGACGGCTCCAAAATGTTGGCTGGCCCTCTGGGTCAAGCGTTGTTCCGGACGTCCCCAAACCGGGACACAGAACAATACGCCCCTTCAAGATAATGTATACGGACTCCAACAACGAGCTGAATACGAGGCCCTCCTTGAATGCCTCCCGGATGGCGCATTCCATGGGCATATTACAACGGCCTAGAGGTGCGGGGATTCAAACCCCTTTAATATCCCAAATAAACGGAGACTTTGACGCCAAAGATCCGAAAATGGCGGTATACCGCAATGCGAGTCCTTAAAGATGTCAGCACGGTTCGGCGGCTCGAATTTCATCATATAGCCCGGATAACAAACCAGCATGGATATATTACGCCACGCATCGCTAAAACGCCGGATGCCGCCCCACCCAATATCATTTTTGAACGGCATGTTCATGCCATCCGCATTATGGGAAGGGGAGTCCGCAATAATCCGACCCAACCGCATCGCCGACGAACACTCGACACAACCGAGGCTCCGCCCAGATAACACCTCTCGGCCACGAAATAAGAATGTTATCGCCTGCGGACGGAACCATTCCTAGCCTACCTAACTAGGCAGAACTCCCCACGACCAAAAAATGAGGCTCACTGCATAGTACGGCGCCTAAATCCTATAAAGTCCATGAGGGAGAGCTTATAAGAAAAGCACTACCGAGTCCTTCAAAGGTGCATCTCCAAGAGGAAGGGCGTAAACCTCCCGCTGAAATTCATGTCGACTAGGTGGGCACCACGCCGCAGCCCGGCCCTTGTAGGCAAGGCCTTCCAGACAGGATTTTATTGGCCGACGCCCGGCAGATGCACAGGACTTAGTCCAACGATGCGCTTGGTCGCCAGCTTTTTGCTAACTAAAGCCACATGCCACCCACCGCCTCAAAACTATACCCATCAACCGGCCGTCATGTCTGGGGCTTGACATGGTTGGACCCTCAAGGACGAACCCACAAGCAAAAATACGATTGGTCATGGTGGATAAATTCACCAAATGGATAGAGGCCAAACCTGTTAAAACGGCAATCCGACCAGTGATAGGACTTCATATCAGGGTAGTGCATCGTTACGGTGTCCCCACAAGATCATCACGATAATGGCACCAACTTCACGGCCGATGAAGTCAAATCATGGTGCAAAAACATAGGCATCAAGCTCGACACGCCTTAGTCTATCACCTCAAACCAACGCCAAGTCGAACGGGCAAATGGTCTAATAATTAGCGCATTAAACCCAGCACTAGTGCGTCCTCAAGGAATCTAACACGACACGGGTTGAGGAGCTCGACCAGCACTGGGGCTGCGACCACGCCAATCAGATTACACGGATTCACACCATTCTTCATGGTGTACGGCAGAGGCAGTCTTGCCTCATGACATAATACATGACTCCCTTGAGTGCGCATGTACGAAGAAAGAGAAGCCGAGCTTGATCGGCAGGATAGTTTGGACGCATTAGAGGAGGAGCGCGACGGGCAAAGGCCCGCTCTGCATTCTATCAACAGAGGCTCAAGATATCAAAGCAGGGAAGTACGGGCCAAAGCTTACAATGTTGGCGTAACTAGTTCTACGCCGCCGACAAGAAAAAGGAAAACTCAAGCCCAAATGGGAAGGTCCTTCATCATCGACCAGGTCCTGACCGCGGAGCATACCGCTCAGCAAACGCGATCGATAAACCGACTAGAGCCGAACCCATGGAACGCAGCCCGCCCACGAAGATTCTAGCCTAAGTGCTGCACTCCAAGTTCGCCCCTTCCTCCGTCTGCATTCTTTATTTTTTGCTTTTGCTGTCTTCTATTACTCTCCTTCCTTCTTCCCTTGTAGCCTCTAGAGGCTCGCTTGTGCTTTTTTCAACACACTTGACGCGCTGTCCGCTCATTATATTCGGGGCTTCTTTAATGTAGCTTATTTTACGGGCTTATGCCCAACACATGCTAAACTTCCGCATGTACCTTTCATTCACCATTATATGCATCGATATGACTTAAGTTTTGGCCAAGCTGGGTTGCTGGCTCCCCTGCTTACCCCTACGCCCGATTGTTCGCTAGGAGGTAAAGGAGCACTTCACATTGTTA
>JAHIAM010016986.1:0-11694 GCA_021605205.1 Aegilops longissima | reverse complement strand
TATGGAGGCATGATGGCGGGGTGTGCGCGAGCCGGGAGGAGAAAGCGTGTGTGCCGCGGGTTCATGTCCAACTGGCTCAGGACCTTCTCCCTGATGTAGCTCAGTGGCTGGTCCCTGCGTAGGTGGTGTTTGTTCTGGAGCTCGTCGCGCACCCACGCCCGCACCATGTTAGCCCACCTCCGCCTTGACTAGTGTGCGCCACGGCTTGCCCAAGGGAGCAACGAGATCCCCATGCCAGGCGCGGCACCTGCTGCAGGGGGAGGTGGCATAGTGCCAGCACGGTGGAGTCGGTGCTGCCCCCCGGGACGATCTGCTCGGCCTCGACATGATCGTCGTGCAGCGTGGCCAAAACCCCGACCTCAGTGAACGACGCCCATGCCGGCCCGAACGAACTGCCCGGCCTCGACGTGCTTGTCGTCCATCGTGGCCAAAACCATGACCTTGGTGATCGTGCCGTTCCTGCCCACCGGGCCCTCATGGACGATGATGACCAACATCTCCACGTCCGCCGCAATACTCTCGATCACCGCGGGTGGCACCAGCATGTCGGCCCCACCCACCGCCACCGGGCCCTCGTACAGGACGAGGGCGAGATTCTCCAGCAGGATTGGGCCGGCAAAGAGCACGAGGTCAACGTTGAGGTCGAGATCGAACACGGTCCGCACGGACGGCAGACCAAGGTCCAGCTCGAGGTCAAGCCCCTAGGCCGCCGTCCCCGCAGATCCCCACCCCTTGGCCATCCTTCCTCGAGACATTAAACTAACCTAGCGCCGTTACTTGAGGTCGAAGCTAGCTAGTAAGCGTCGTCGCACAAGGGAAATGCATTTTGGGGAAATGACCTGGCAGTACGACTATATATGTACCCCGCCGGTCCTCTTCAGTCTGAATATAAGTTATCTTCGAAATTAAAGTATCTGTAGTTTGACCAAACTTATAGACAAAAGTTTCAATATTCACAATGCCAAATCAATATTGTTTGATTTGTTATGAAATATAGTTTCATAGTTCATATATTTAATATTGTAGGTGTTCATATTTTTAAAAATAAATTTGGTCAAACTTTGCAAAGTTTGACTTCACCCAAATCAACATACGCGGAGCAAAAAGTACCGGAGGGAGTATATACATACGGCGCGGCACAAGACGGATGGTGGAGGACAATGTATTTAGGGCTTCGGGTTCGCAACGTAGTGGGGCACACACGGGTAGGCTACCTTTGGACGAACCGAGCACGCGCAGATCAGGTCAGACTCTGTTCACGCGTTTCAAAAATATGTTTGTTGCATTTTATAAAGGATGTTTGTGTAATTCAGAAAAAAATCTTAGCATTCAAACAAAATGTACGTTACATATAAAAATATGTTGATGCATTTTGAAAATATATTTGTGACATTTAAAAAAAATGTTTATATGATTTAAAAATGTTCACATAGTTTGAAAAATGTTTTGTATCATTTCAAAAGTTAATTTAATTTGTATTCAGAAAATATTTAACACGTACTCCAGAAAAGCTCAAAAACATGTTAATCATGTAGAAGTATTTGACAAATGTTAATTGTGTTAAAAATGTTTTAGATATATACAAAACATATACAAATGTGTATGAAAAAAAGTAGGCAGCTCGTATTTAAAAACATATATTTGGAAAATGTTAAACATGTACAATTATGCACGCCATTCGTTGCTACGAATGTGAAACCCAAGGCTGTCTCACCTACTAGTGTAAGTACAGTGTTATAAAAAGATTGCATTAATAATCAGAATTGTACTTGCAACATAATTAAGGAGAGCTAGCTAGCTGATCAATATGATACAACAACTTGACCAAAGACCAAGGGACCGATCTAGGCTATAGCTGCACTCTGACCGGAGAGTACCATCTGCCAGACACAGTTGACATGCACTATGAGATCCCAGCGAAATGATCCAACTACGCATTCTACGGGTTTCGGGCGGGGCAGACGTTGTCCTTCCTGGCGATCAGAAGGCACGGACAGATCCCACGCGGCCACCGGAATGCCCTCACTTCGACACCGTCGCCGGCCTCTTAGCTGCAGTCCACGATGAAGCTCCTGTAACCCTTACCATTGATGACGGTGGCGTCGTTGCGGTGGAATTAGTTCAGCTTCAGGTGGTCAGACATGCACTGGCCAAGACCTTGGCGCCCGCTGCTGACGGAGACGGAGAAGGACACGCCCGGGTATGTCGTCGGCCTGGCCCTTACCCCGGGGATAGTAATCGGCTTCGGATCGGTGATGTTCAAGCCGCACGCTGTGATCTCGACGGGGTAGAGGAAGGCGCCGAGGCGGGCACATGTGCGGGCCGGGAGAGGAAGCGGGCGCGCCGCGCGTTCATGTCGGACTGGCACAGGACCTTCCCCCCGATGTAGCACAGCGGCAGGTCCCTGGGCAGGCGGTGTTTGTTCTAGAGCTGGTCGCGCACCCACGCCGGCACCATGTCGGCCCTCCGCCTCGCCTGGCGTGCCCCACAACCTGCCCATGGGAGAAACGGGACCTCATCGCCGGGCGGCAGCTGCTGTAGAGGAGGTGTGACAACACGGTTGGGCCAGCGCTGTGGAGTTAGCACCGCCGGCCGGGACGATCTGCCCGGCCTCGACAGGCTCGTCGTCCAGCGTGGCCAAAACTCCGACTTGGTCGCTGCGGTTGCCCCGCGCAAGGCCCTCATAGACGACGACGGCCCCCATCTCGAGCCGCGACCGCAACGCCTTCGGTCACCACGGGCGGCACCGCACGTTGTCCCGGCCGCTGCCGGGGCCTTTGTACACGACGAGGCCCTTCATTTCCACTTCATGGCGCCGGGCTTGTCTCGTCAACAGAGCTTGATTGAAGATTCAAAATCCCTAAACACGAGGCCCTCGTGTGAATTCGGCAGGGTCATCTTATGCCAAGCGTACTAGTGAGTTTTCCATTTACCTTTCTCCGCTCCTCAATAATAGTTCCGAATCAAACGTATTCAGTTCATCACAAACACCAAATGGGAACTTGGACACACTCATAATAAAGGTAGGGATTGACTCAGCAACTGACTTAATCAAAACTTCTTTGCCAGCATGTGTAGGATGCCCATCAAAAGAAAACAAGCACTTACTCAACTTAACTTGCAAATTTTGAAGCTTAACCTTAGTCAATCGACCATCAGGTGTCGGCAGACCCTGGTATTTCTCCTTGAAATCAGAAGATGTGACACCCAATACATATTTTTTATCACTTCTATTGTATCCTCCGGTCAGGATCCCCAAATAGAATGGATGATTTGAAGGTTTGATAGCTGACACGTGGACATAAAATGTACGCGTCACTTTATAAAAATGTTATACAATGTAACATAAATGTTCGTGTAATTCAAAATAAAGAAATCATAGCATTCAAAGAAAATGTACATTACATTTAAAACTATGCTCAAGCGCTTCAAAATATGCTGTGACATTTTAGAAAAAGTAATTAACAATGTAAAAAACATTTGCATTATTTAAATATTTTGTATCATTTGAAAAATAATTCCATGTGTATTCAAAACTATGTAACAGGTAGTCCAAAAGTGTTCAAAAAAGGTTAATCGTAGACAAATTTTAAAAGTGTCAAGCGCCCCGGCCGCCATCCCCGCCGATCCACGACGCCCCTTGGCCATTCTCGTCCATGGACAACACTGTCCTAGCGCCGGCCGTTACTACTTGAGGTGGAAGCTAGGTAGATGGTGAGCGCCGCGGCATGGGGGGATTATATCGGGATGGAATGACCTGGCAATACGCCGTATGTACATACATACGGTGCGCGCGGCGCAGGACGGAGGGTGGCTAGGGTTTCGCGACGGAACGGCGCGCAGCGCACACGGCTACCAGTACCCGCTCGCTCACCCACCCAACGGATGGATGTGTTGGACTTGGATGCCTTTCTAGCCCGTGGATTGAATGAGTAGACTTTGTCGTTTCTGCAATATACGTAGTACACTTTGTTATATCTGAATAAGTATGTTGCTGAACATCCGTTGACGCGATTCCTAGCTGTGATATGATATCACGGGTTTGAAGACTGCAACAAGAATTGATCTTGTGTACTGACTCAAATTTTGGTCCCTTCTCTTGGGCCAACTCCAACCGTCGACCCCAAACGGACGTTCGTTTTGACCGGATTACTTCTCTTGGGCCAACTACAACTGTCAAACCCAAACAAACCTTCTCTTGGGCCGGCGAAGAGGGAGAGGTCGACGTTGAGGTCGAGGTTGAATGCAATCCACGCGGATGGTAGGCCGAGGTGCAGCTCGAGGTCTAGCCCCTCGGCGGCCATCATAGCGGATCTACGACACCCCTCGGCCATCATCCTTCTCGATCAACACGAGCGAAACTACTTGAGGTCGAAGCTAGCTGGTGAGCACCGTGGCACGGGTGGCCTGCACACGGTTAGGCTACCTTCAGACGAACTGAGCGAGCACGATACCCATTTACGAGTCACGTCGCTCCTCTCCCATCCCACGGAGCCCTCATATCCAATCGAACGAAAGCAAACCCAACGGATATGTCCGCTCAACATTTAGAAAATTTTAGTAACATTCAAAAAAAATGCATGTGACATTTAGAACATGTTTATGGTTTTTTAAAATGTACATCACACTTTTTTTGCGAAATAACTATTTATTACTCAGAATTAGGGATTAAAATGTCGTAAGACAATACCTAAGACCTCATTTGGGCCCGAACTAAACCAAAACCATGTTACGATGGAAGTTGTACAATTAGTATTCAGTTTAGGTGTCGCCGAGGTTTGAAATCGTATAGGAGATACACGGATAGATTGCTTCATGTTTGATAGTCCATCCACCGGACCTCGTGACACGCGATGGCGAGATCGCTCTACACCTCAAGACGGGCGGCCGACGCAAAAATCCCGAGCTCCCCACCCCGGCACCGCGTCGCACTCCACCCATCGGGCCCTCGCTCACGCACGATGGTGACATCGCTCAAGTACCCTCATCCACCTCTGCCACCGCGACGCTTCTCCACTGGATAGGGCGGCAAAGTTCGTGACGGCCACCATCAGGTTCAGGCCGCGAACACCGCGAGGTTGACATTTTGGTCGGTCATGGGCAACCGCACAGATGGCATGCCGAATGCAGCTCAACGTCCGAGGCCCCCGATGGCTTCTCAAGGATCCATGCCCCTCAGCCATCCTCGACATGATACTGCCCTACCTTAACTAGTGTCCTTACTCAAGAGAAGCTAAGCGAGGGTTACTTGAGTGAAAAATGACTTGGGAAATGCTTTGGGAGAGAAAAGGAATTGTATATACATACCGCGCGGCAGGCACAGATGGTCGAGAGGCGCCGTATGCAGCCCTGCCCTAGGTCTTTATATGTTGTATATTAGGTTTTCGTGACATGGCTACATGCAAACGAAAAGCAAGCCCACGCGATCAGGCACCCTCAACCGCCTCGGTCCACGCAGAGGGCATGCGGTACCGATGAAGCAGGTTCCGCACCCACTACGGATGAAGCAGCTACCACCATGCCAGTGATCCGCCACACAACCCCATGAGCCAGTCACGCCGCTCCTCTCCTATCCCAGGATCGCCTTCCTCGAATCCTATCGCACGAACACTGACCCAACGTATGTGTCCACTCAACTTTTAGAAAAAGTATGTACCATTCGCAAAAATGTGTGTGACATTTGGAAAATGTCCATGAAATTCAAAAAAAAATGTGTGTGACACTTTTTGATAATGTTATACAATGTAACAACCCCGCGAGACAGTCATGTCGCTCCTCTCCCATCCTGCGGATCACCCCCTTCCTTCGAGTAATGATGCTAGGTTAGGTAGGGCAGTTTCCTGTCGGCAACCTAACCTATCTGATCATTAAGATACAACAACTTAACCTAATACCAAGCCACTGCTAGGCTAGCTCACTATGATACAATAACAAATTCCTCGTACAAGAAAAAACAATAACAACAACAAGAGTACCAGCTGCCAGACACAGTTGACATGCAGTATGAGCGATAGGATGGAAGGCTACACACTCTAACTGTTCGGGTGGGGCAGACGCCGTCCTTCTTCACGATTAGAAGAATCAAACGGATCCCAGGTGGCCACTGGAACACCACACCTCGACGCCATCGCTTGACTTCAGGAGGCAGTCTACGATGAAACTCATGTACCCCGGCCTTTACCATTGATGACGGTGGAGTTGCAGCGGTGGAATTTGTTCTGCTTTAGCCGGTCACACTAGCCACTAGCTCCTCGCGTATACGGACAAGGACACAATTGGGTCTGTCGGCGGCGGCGTACATGGAGGAATGATGGCGGGGTGTGCGCGAGGCGGGAGGAGAAAGCGTGTGTGCCGCGGGTTCATGTCCAACTGGCTCAGGACCTTCTCCCTGATGTAGCTCAGTGGCGGGTCCCTGCGTAGGTGGTGTTTGTTCTGGAGCTCATCGCGCACCCACGCCCGCACCATGTCGGCCCACCTCCGCCTTGACTAGTGTGCGCCACGGCTTGCCCAGGAGAGAAACGCGAACCCCATGCTAGGCGCGGCACCTGCTGCAGGGGGAGGTGGCATAGTGCCAGCACGGTGGAGTCGGCGCTGCCGCCCGGGACGATCTGCTCGGCCTCGACGTGCTCGTCGTGCAGCATGGCCAAAACCCCGACCTCAGTGAACGACGCCCATGCCGGCCCAAATGAACTGCCCGACCTCGACGTGCTTGTCGTCCATCGTGGCCAAAACCATGACCTTGGTGATCGTGCCGTTCCTGCCCACCGGGCCCTCATGGATGACGATGACCAACATCTCCATGTCCGCCGCAATACTCTCGGTCACCGCGGGCGGCACCAGCATGTCGGCCCATCCACCGCCACCGGGCCCTCGTACACGACGAGGGCGAGATTCTCCACCAGGATTGGGCCGGCAAAGAGCACGAGGTCGACGTTGAGGTCGAGATCGAACGCGGTCCGCACGGACGGCAAACCAAGGTCCAGCTCGAGGTCAAGCCCCTAGGCCGCCGTCCCTGCAGATCCCCGCCCCTTGGCCATCCTTCCTCGATCGACATTAAACTACCCTAGCACCAGTATTTGAGGTCGGCTAGCTAGTAAGCGTCGTCGACAGGAAATGTGTTTTGGGGAAATGACCTGGCAGTACGACTATATATGTACCCGCTGGTCCTTTTCACCTGGATATAAGTTATCTTCGAAATTAAAGTATCTGTACTTTGACCAAACTTATAGACAAAAGTTTCAATATTCACAATGCCAAATCAATATTGTTTGATTTGATATGAAATGTAGTTTCATAGTTAATATATTTAATATTGTGGGTGTTGATATTTTTAAAAATAAATTTGGTCAAACTTTGCAAAGTTTGACTTCACCCAAATCAATGTACGCGGAGTAAAAAGTACCGGAGGGAGTATTGTTGGGGAACGTAGTAATTTCAAAAAATTTCCTACGCACACGCAAGATCATGGTGACGCATAGCAACGAGAGGGGAGAGTGTTGTCCACGTACACACGTAGACCGTAAGCGGAAGCGTTAGAACAACGCGGTTGATGTAGTCGTACGTCTTCACGGCCCGACCGATCAAGCACCAAACCACGGCACCTCCGAGTTCTAGCACACGCTCAGCTCGATGACGCCCTCGAACTCCGATCCAGCCGAGTGTCGAGGAGAGTTCCCAGCACGACGGCGCAGGACGATCTTGATGTTCTACCATCGCAGGCTTCGCCTAAGCACCGCTACAATATTATCGAGGAGGACTATGGTGGAGGGGGCACCGCACACGCTAATAGATCTCAAGGATCAATTGTTGTTGTGTCTGGGTGCCCCTGCCCCCATATATATAGGAGCAATGGGGAGGCGGCTGGCCTATGGAGGAGGCGCCAAGGGGGAGTCCTACTCCCACCAGGAGTAGGACTCTCCTTTCCTTGTAGGAGAAGGAAAGAGGAGGAGTAGGACTCTCCTTTCCTTGTTGGAGAAGGAAAGAGGAGGAGAGGAGAAGGAAAGTGGGCTGCCCCTTGTCCACCGGACCAGAGGGTGGGCGAGGCCTCCTTCCTTTGGCCTCTCTCTCTATCCCCGTATGCCCCAATAAGGCCCATATAGTCCCCGACGAATTCCAGTAACTCTCCGGCATCTCAAAAATACCAATCACTCGAACCTTTCCAAGTCCGAATATAGTCGTCCAATATATCGATCTTTACGCCTCGACCATTTCGAGACTCCTCGTCATGTCCCCGATCTCATCCGGGACTCTGAACTTTTTCGGTACATCAAAACTCATAAACTCATAATAAAACTGTCATCGTAACCTTGCGTGGGACCCTACGGGTTCGAGAACTATGTAGACATGACGAGAACTATTCTCGTCAATAACCAATAGCGGAACCTGGATGCTCATATTGGCTCCTACATATTTTACTTAAGATCTTTATCGGTCAAACTGCATAACAACATAGGTTGTTCCCTTTGTCATCGGTATGTTACTTGCCCGAGATTCGATCGTCGATATCCAATACCTAGTTCAATCTCGTTACTGGCAAGTCTCTTTACTCGTTACGTAATACATCATCCCGCAACTAACTCATTAGTTGCAATGCTTGCAAGGCTTAAGTGATGTGCATTACCGAGAGGGCCCAGAGATACCTCTCCGATAATCGGAGTGACAAAACCTAATCTCGAAATACGCCAACCCAACATGTACCTTTGGACACCTGTAGTACTCCTTTATAATCACCCGATTACGTTGTGATGTTTGGTAGCACCCAAAGTGTTCCTCCGTAAACTGGAGTTGCATAACTCATAGTTACGGGAACATGTATAAGTCATGAAGAAAGCACTAGCAACATACTAAACGATCAAGTGCTAAGCTAACGGAATGGGTCAAGTCAATCACATCATTCTCCTAATGATGTGATCCCGTTAATCAAATGACAACTCTTTTGTCCATGGCTAGGAAACATAACCATCTTTGATAAACGAGCTAGTCAAGTAGAGGCATACTAGTGACACTATGTTTGTCTATGTATTCACACATGTATTATGTTTCCGTTAATACAATTCTAGCATGAATAATAAACATTTATCATGATATAAGGAAATAAATAATAACTTTATTATTGCCTCTAGGCATATTTCCTTCAGTCTCCCACTTGCACTAGAGTCAATAATCTAGTTCACATCAGCATGTGATTCAACACCAATACTCACATCTGTATGTGATTAATACCCATAGTTCACATCATCATGTGATCAACACCCAAAGGGTTTACTAGAGTCAATAATCTAGTTCACATCGCTATGTGATTAACACCCAAAGAGTACTAAGGTATGATCATGTTTTGCTCGTGAGAGAAGTTTAGTTAACGGGCCTGTCATATTACGAGAGTCGTATGTATTTTGCAAATATTTTATGTCTACAATGCTTTGCACGGAGCTATCTAGCTAATTGCTCCCACTTTCAATATGTATCCAGATTGAGACTTAGAGTCATCTGGATCGGTGTAAAAGCTTGCATCGATGTAACTTTTTATGACTTAACCTTTTATCACCTCCATAATCAAGAAACATATCCTTATTCTATTAAGGATAATTTTGACCAATGTCCAGTGATCTACTCCTAGATCGCTATTGTACTCCCTTGCCAAACCAGGGCAGAGTTTACAATAGGTCTGGTCCATAGCATGGCATACATTTATAGAACCCATGACTGAAGCATAGGGAATGACTTTCATTCTCTTTCTATTTTCTGCCGTGGTCGGTATTTGAGTCTTACTCAATTTCATACCTTTGCAACACAGGCAAGAACTCTTTCTTTGGCTGTTCCATTTTGAACTATTTCAAAATCTTGACAAGGTATGTACTTATTGGAAAACTTATCAAGCGGCCTTGATCTATCTCAATAGATCTTGATGCTCAATATGTAAGCAGCTTCACCGAGGTCCTTCTTTGAAAAACTCCTTTCAAATACTCCTTTATGCTTTGCAGAATAATTCTACATTATTGCCAATCAACAATATGTCATTCACATATACTTATCAGAAATGTTGTAGTGCTCCCACTCACTTTCTTGTAAATACAAGCTTCTCCAAAGTCTGTATAAAACTATATGCTTGATCATACTATCAAAGCGCTTATTCCAACTCCGAGATGCTTGCACCTATCCATAGATGGATCGCTGAAGCTTGCACATTTTGTTAGCTCCTTTAGGATTGACAAAACCTTCGGTTGCATCATATACAACTCTTCTTTAATAAATCCATTAAAGAATGTAGTTTTGACATCCATTTGCCAGATTTCATAAAATATGGCAATTTCTAACATGATTCGGATAGAATTAAGCATCGCTACAGTTCAGAAAATCTCATTGTAGTCAACACCTTGAACTTGTCAAAAACCTTTTTGTGACAAGTCGAGCTTTGTAGATAGTAACACTACTATCAGGGTCCGTCTTCCTCTTGAAGATCCATTTATTCAACATGGCTTGCTGATCATCGAGCAAGTCAATCAAAGTCCATACTTTGTTCTCATACATGGATCCTATCTCAGATTTCATGGCCTCAAGCCATTTCGCGGAATCTGGGCTCATCATCGCTTCCTCATAGTTCGTAGGTTTATCATGGTCTAGTAACATGATTTCCAGAATAGGATTACCGTACCACTCTGGTGCGGATCTTAATCTGAAAGATCTACAAAGTTCGGTAGTAACTTGATCTGAAGCTTCATGATCATTATCATTAGCTTCCTCACTAATTGGTGTAGGAATCACTAGAACTGATTTCTATGATGAACTACTTTCCAATTCGGGAGAAGGTACAATTACCTCATCAAGTTATACTTTCCTCCCACTCACTTCTTTCGAGAGAAACTTCTTCTCTAGAAAGGATCCATCTTAGCAACGAATAACTTGCCTTCGGATCTGTGATAGAAGGTGTACCCAATAGTTACCTTTGGGAATTCTATGAAGACGCACTTTTCCGATTTGGGTTCGAGCTTATCAGGTTGAAACCTTTTCATATAAGCATCGCAACTCCAAGCTTTAAGAAACGACAGCTTAGGTTTACTGCTAAACCATAGTTCATATGGTGTCATCTCAACGGATTTAGATGGTGCCCTATTAAACGTGAATGCAGCTGTCTCTAATGCATAACCCCAAAATGATAGTGGTAAACCGATAAGAGACATCATTGATCGCACCATATCAAATAAAGTGCGGTTACGACGTTCGGACATACCATTACGTTGTGGTGTTCCAGGTGGCGTGAGCTATGAAACTATTCCACATTGTTTTAGTTGAAGACCAAACCCGTAACTCGAATATTCATCTCTACGATCAGATCGCAGAAACTTTATTTTCTTGTTATGATGATTTTCCACTTCACTCTGAAATTCTTTGAACCTTTCAACTATTTCAGACTTATGTTTCATCAAGCAGATATACCCATATCTGCTCAAATCATCTGTGAAGGTTAGAAAATAACGATACATGCCACGAGCCTTAACACTCATCAGATCGCATACATCGATATGTATTATTTCCAACAAGTTTGTTGCTCGTTCCATTGTTCCGAAGAACGGAGTTTTAGTCATCTTGCCCAAAAGGCACGGTTCGCAAGCATCAAATGATTCATAACCAAGTGATTCCGAAAATCCATCTTTATGGAGTTTCTTCATGCGCTTTACACCGATATGACCTAAACGG
>JAHIAM010016983.1:0-39759 GCA_021605205.1 Aegilops longissima | reverse complement strand
ATCGGTAATACAATCAATTACATGTATATCAAATATACCTTTTTGTTGCCGGCCTTCTTATCCGCAAGTATTTGGGCAGCCGCCCAAAGGACCTTCCCTTGCAATAAAAGCACCCCTGCTTGGGTCCATTCTTTGACTTCTTCCCGAATCGGTTTACCAGGCAACATCTTTGCCCCCTTCAAGTTCTTCTTACCTTGCCCTTCTTAAACTTAGTGGTCTTATTGACCATCAACACTTTATGTTCTTTCTTGATTTCAACCTCACGATTCAAAGATTGAAAATACTTTGGAATGGTTTTCACCATCCCCATATTGTAGTTCATCACAAGCTTTGTAGCCGGGGGAGCGATCAAGGATTCTCAATGAGCCTCGTCGGAGGTTAATTTCAGGGACAAAGGCAGGGCAACCCAATTTTGAGTATGTGCTCACCGATAACTATTTTCCTCCATCTTACAACTATAGAACTTGTCGGACACTTCATATCTCTCACCCGCATGAGCTTGAAAACTAGTTTCACTCCAACATCTCATTCTCCGGTTGCTCAAAACGCTTTTGGAGCCCGGTTCTAAGTAAAGCATGCCGATCAACGAGGGAGTAATCATCGCGCGGTTCCGCCAAACGCTCAAATCGCCTTGCAAAGGGGAGAGGGGCACCTAACGGGCTTCTAGGACATATGCCTTCTTGGCAGCTATGAGGATGATCTCGTTTCGGACCCAAAGAAGTTGCTACCATCATCTTTCATTGGTTTTCTAGGAACGCTGGTTCATGTTGACATGAGCGCGGCCATTTGATCTACAAGACATATTTTGCAAAAGTTTTAGACTAAGTTCATGATAATTAAGTTCATCTTAATCAAATTATTGAATGAACTCCCACCGATTTGACATCCCTCTAGTCATCTAATGTTACACGATCCAAGTCGATCAGGCCCCTTTCCATCATCACGTGAGACGGACTAGTCATCGCCGGTGAACATTCTCATGTTGATCGATTTCTAACGACTCGTGTTCGACCTTTCGGCCCGTGTTCCGAGGCCATGTCCGATGCTAGGCTCGCGAAACCCTAAGTGTTTTGCATGTAAACTGCTTACACCCGTTGTGAACGAGGATCTATCAACCCATCATCACGTGGTGCTTCAAAACAAACTTTAGCAATGGTCAAATTAGGGGAGAACACTTTTGAAATTTTGTAAGGGATCATCTTATTTACTACCCGGCTCTAAGTAAACAAGATGCATAAACATAATAAACATCACATGCAATTATATAAAGTGACATGATATGGCCAATATCATAAAACTCCATTGATCTCCATCTTCGGGCTCCATGATCATCTTGTCACCGCATGACACCATGATCTCCATCATCATGATCTCCATCATCGTTCTTCATGAAGTTGTACGCCAACACTACTTCTTCTATGACTAACGGTTTAGTAATAAAGAAAGTAACATTGCTTTCAATGACACGTGTCATTCAAAAATAAAGACAACTCCTATGGCTCCGCCGTTGTCATACTCATCAATGCAAGTCGTGATTCCTATTACAAGAACATGATCTCATACATCACAATATATCATTCATCATTCATCACAACTTCCCATATCACATCACATGACAATTGCTGCAAAAACAAGTTAGACGCCCTCAATTGTTGTTGCATCTTTTACGTGGCTGCAATTGGGTTCTAGCAAGAACGTTTTTCCTAATTAATAACCACAACGTGATTTTGTCAACTTCATTTACCCTTCATAAGGACCCTTTTCATCGAATCCGCCCAACTAAAGTGGAGAGAACACCGCCACCACCTTATGCAACTAGTGCATGTTAGTGGTGGAACCGGTCTCAGAAGCGCACGTAAGGTTGGTCCGCCCCCATCCCACAAACCGCGAAGCAAGATAAGACTAGTAGCGAAGCAAGTTGACAAGATCTACGCCCACAACCAAATTGTGTTCACTCCAATAGAGAACACGACAGACCTAGCTCATGATGCCATGCTGGGGAACGCTGAAAATTAAATTTTTCCCACGGTTTCACCAAGATTCATCTATGAGTTCATCTAAGCAACGATAAGGGAGGAGTTTGCATCTACATACCACTTGTAGATTGCGACGGAAGCCGCTAGGGAGCGGGATGATGGAGTCGACCACGGATTCAGATCACCGATGACCAAGTGTTGAACGGACAGCACCTTCGCTCAACACACGAGGGAGGGTGACGCCTCCCCTTGATCCAGCAAGGAGGAAGGAGAGGTTGAGGAAGACACCCAACGGCAGACGACGGGGGGTTGTTGCGAAGAACCGGCAGGCCGCCAAACGCAGGAGGAGGAGAGGTGTTGGAGGGAGGGGCGCTTGAGTTGTGGTTGCAGCCCTCCCTCACCCCTCTATTTATAGGGGAAGGGAGAAGGGCCCCCTAGATGGCATCTAGAGGGGGGCGGCCAAGGGGGGGACTTGCCCCGCGGGGGCCCTAGGGTTCCCTCAACCCCAGGCCAAGGGCTCAAGGGGGGTGCCCACCCACCGGGGCTGGCCCTCCCACGCAGCCCAGGGCGCCGAGGTGGCCCTCCTGGACCCCGAACCTTCCGGGGTCCCCCGACAATACCGACGCCTAAACTTTCCAATCCGTTGACAACTTCCCAAATAAATCTTTACCTCCGACCCTTCCAGAACTCCTCGGACGTCCGGATCTCATCCGACTCCCAACATTCTTAATCACATACAAGTCTTCCTAATAACCCTAGGCCACCAACCTTATTGTAGACCCCGGGTTTGGGGACATGCATAGACCAGACGCCTCAGTTAATAACCAACAGGGATCGATACCCATGTTGGTTCCCACATGCTCCTCGATGATGTCATCGGATGAACCACATGTCAGGATTCAACTAACCTTAGTTGAGCATGTTCTAGTCATTTCGAGGTAGCTTAGTTCTCATGTTTTGTAATGTTTTACCTGTACATCATGCCCATGCCTTTTTTTTTGTTGAGGTCCTGTAGCATGTTGTTTTGATGCTTGCAATATGCCTAGTTGCTGTTTTGGACAGCTTGTCCTTTAAACTTGTATATGGTGTATGTGTTGAACCTGCTGTCGATTTGAGTGTGCTCTATATGAAACTTGCTTGATTTTGCATGTAGTTTCATATTATCATGTTGGATCCTTGTTTTGAGGTGTTTGCTTGATGTTTGTGTGCATTTTGCACCAATGCCATGTTCATCTTGTTTTGCTCATATCTTCTAGGTCAGAGTCTAATCTAATGAACTTTATATGTAACTTGACTAGAATTTCGTGTAGATCATCGGTGTACCTTAAATTGCTGTTTAACAATTTGAACATAAAGTTATTCAGATCTGGACCAATTTCGAAATATGCATATGAGGACTTACCGAATTGTTATATGTTGTTCTGCCTCATTTAAACTTGCTTTGATGTGTTGCTCTTGTTTGCATCATCTCTTGCCATGAGTAGCCTCTACTAGATTTGTCATGCATCATGTTTGTTGTGCATCATGTCTTGTTCATGTGGAGTGTTTACTATGTTGTGTGCTTCTTCTTGTTAGTTCCTCTTTGCTGATCGTGAGGATTCGCTCGCTCACGCTGGTTCGCTTCATCCGTTCATCTTCTTCATGGACTCGCTCATCTTCTTCATGGACTCGTTTCTTCCTGCGGGATTTCGTGCAAGATGACCGCTACCGGATCTCACTACTATCATTGCTATGCTAGTTGCTTCGCTTCTTTCGCTATGCTGCGATACTATCACCGCTGCTCAAGCTTCACCTAATTGCCATGTCGCCTCTAACCTTTTGCACCCTTCCTAGCAAACCATTGTTTGGCTATGTTACCGCTTTGCTCACCCCTCTTATAGCGTTGTTAGTTGCAGGTGAAGATGAAGTTTGTTCCTTGTTGAACATGGAGATGTTGTTCCTTCCCGGAACATGTTTACTTGTTGGGATATCACAATATATCTTATTTAATTAATGCATCTATATACTTGGTAAAGGGTGGAAGGCTCGCCTTATGCCCGGTGTTTTGTTCCACTCTTGCCGCCCTAGTTTCCGCCATATCGGTATTATGTTCCCGGATTTTTAAGGCCCTAACGCGGTCGGGTGATTTATGGGACCCCTTGACAATTCGTGAATAAGACTTTTCCAAAGAAGGCCCAACATTGGTTTTACCATTTGCCTCACCACCACACCTATATTTCCTTTGGGAGTAATTAACCCAAGGGTCATCTTTATTTAGCCCCTCGACCAAGCTTCTAAGTGCTGGCCCAACCGAGCCATCAAGGCCACCTTGGGGCAACTTGAGGGTTGGTTTTACTCAGAGCTAGTCTCATCCGTGTTGCCTCGAGAACCAGATATGTGCAGCTCCTATCGGGATTGTCAAGATCGGGCGGCTTTGCTGGTCTTGTTTTATTGCTGTGAAATGTCTTGTAGCCGGATTCCAGAGACCGCTTCCGGGAGAAGGTCTATTCTTCGTTGATCGCGAGAGCTTATCATGGGTTGTTGGGACACCTCGCAGGTTTGAACTTTCAAAGCCGTGCCTCGCGTTATGTGGCAGATGGGAATTTGTTAATGTCCGTTGTAGAAAACCCGTTGATCTTAATTAAAATACACCAACCGTAGCGAATCGTGAGTGTCTTTTTCGGGTTGATCGAGAGGAGAACACGGTTTCGGGTTATGTTTGACGAGGTAGGAGTTCGTGATCACTTCTTGATCATTACTAGTTGACGACTGCCTTTGTTTCTCTTCTCTCGCCCCATTTATGCTTGGTTAGCCACCATATATGCTTAGTCGCTGCTGCAACCTCACCACTTTACCCCTTCCTTTCCCATTTAAGCTTTGCTAGTCTTGATACCCATGGTAATGGGATTGTTGAGTCCTCGTGGCTCACAGACATTACACCACCAGTTGCGTACAGGTGCATATGTTCATGACGTGAGAGCGATGTTTGCTTGTTGGAGTTCTTCTTCCGCTTCTTCTTCGATCAGGATAGGTTCCAGTCGGCAGCCCGGGCTAAAGGTGGTGGATGTCGCTTGAGCTTGTTTATGTTTCATCCGTAGTCGGATGTTGATCTTGTATATGATGTTGATGTATTCTTGTGGCTTTGTGCCTTATGCATGTATCCCTATGTATTATGTAATGTTGATGTAATGATATCCACCTTTAAAGCTGTCAATATGCGGTCTATCCTTGGTGGGACCGCCGAGTTCCTTTTGGATAGGGTCGATATTGGGCGTGACAAGTTGGTATCGAGCCTCGATCGACCCTTTAGGATCCCTTGATTGATCGTGTAGTTGGCCGTTGTTGAGTCTAGAATAAAACTATTTTCGAGTCTAGTTATATCGAGAGTAGGAATTCTTTTACTCTTCCGCCTTCATCACTCGTAAGGAATCTTGACGAGGTGTTTTGTATTACTCCTCTTCCCTTCAAAATTTTTTTTCTTTAGGGTCACTAGTTGGGTTTCCGGTAGTTGTTCAGCTCTTTTTATCGGTGCATTTCGCCGTTGACTCGAGCCCTTCATCGTCAAGTTCAATCCCCGCTTGTTTTCTTTTCCCACCCGCCTCCCTTCTTCTTCTTGGAACCGAGTCCATAATCGAGTATCCATCCTACTAGTGCGGAGTCTTTGATTTCTTTCCTCAATGATTTCAACCGGGTTTTTCCTCTTGAAGATATTCGCCGGTTTCCTTTCCAGCTTGCTTTTGTTTTTCCCGCCTCCCACCCTCTTTTCTTCCCGGAGTCCGAGTCTCTCTCGACAATCAATTTCATTTGTATGGAGCCTCTTGAGTCTTCTATCAATTAATTCAACCGTGAATTTCGCTTTGTACGACATTCTTCATCTCTTTCTTTTCCGTGGATTCAATTCAAGTTGTTCGTCGATCATATTCTTTCCCCCGCTCAAATATTTCCTTTGCTGCTCGCCTCGCCAGCTTTATCCTTCCGAGTGTCAAGACATCTCAGAGATTCGTCTGTGTTCTAATCAATTCGAGGTTGTCATCTCATTCTAATATTTCAGTTCTTCCGTGCATCACCCATCTGCTCAACAATCCTTTCCGACGTTGTTATCTATTCAAGGCCCTAACCTACGTGTCTTTTCCTGTGATCTTACCGACTCTTCTAATTCCCTGAGCTATTCTAATTCTTTTCAAGTGTGACGAAGGATGAATTTCATCATCACATGTCTTTTCCAAGATCAATTTCAAACCATTTCATTATTGGCTCAACTCTTCGCCATTTTCCGGAGTATCTCCGTAATTTTGGTGGTGTTTTCGCCGACATTTGAAAACCGCAGAGATTTTTCTCTTAAATCTTGTCTGCTTCCCCGAGATTCATGGTGCTAGCTCGATGTTATCCTATCTAATTGTTTCGATTCATGTAAATTTTTTCATCCGAGTATTTCAGAGTTGCTTTCTGCCTCAATCATCCGGAGGTCATCTTTTCGAATATTTCTTCATTCTAAGTTTTCAGATTCGCTCTCCAATTATTCTATGTCCGTGCTCTTCGCTCATCTCAATATTCTTCCGTGCTTCCAAGTGTTCTTTAATCAGCTCATGATCTCTTTGTTCTTTTGCATCTAAATCCCCTAGCATATTTGGTCTTCTAATTCTTCCCGTGATTCATTCTCTTTCGCGTCATTTTCGAATTCTTACTTGGTTCATTCAAGATTCTTTTCTTTGATTACCATTTAATCCATTCGTTTTTTCAATCCTACCGTGGTTCATGAAGATCTTCAAGTTGGCTATATGTCACTAATCTTTTATCAAGAATAAGTAGTATGTAAATCCATTACTTCTCATCAATTTAATTGGTGGAGGATAAGCATAACATAATTCTTATTCTCATTTCATCGTGGTCAAGTTGATTAATTTTCTTTGGAGATTGTTCGTGATGAGTGTTTTTCTCGGATCTAAGGCTTTTCATCTTTTCTTTTCCGGAGTTCAATTTCCCTACATTTCGCCGAACCTCCATCTAAATCATCGCAAGCTCATCGATTCTTTCATCCTTTATTCTACCTCATAATCCTTTTGTTACCGGAGTTCTTCACGGTGGTTCTTCATGACTTATTTCATTCCTCAAGAGTTCATAAAGATTTTGTTGGCGGAGTTCAAGTATCTTTTCTTCTAGGATCTTGAAATGTAGTTAATTCTCCATATTCTTTGAAGTGGAGTTTTGCATTTCTTCTTCTCAGCTATTCAATCTTTTCGCTTGTGGTCGGTTATCACCTCATAATTTTGAGATGTTATCCTTAAGTCCACATCGTTTATTCTTTCGTTGTTGATTTTCTCAACAACTCCGCTCAATCTTTCCTTCTAAGTTCTTTTCATTTCTATATCAATTCTTTCCGAGGTTTTGTGTCATGTCTTCATCAAGTATCATTCCATCCTCTCGAAGTTTATGTTCTAAGCATTTCATTTTCAGCAGGAGTGCTGCCTAAATCGCTTAAGTCTTATTCGCTTTTTTTCTCATTCTAACCACCCTGTTAGAACGAGTGATTTCGAGTCTATCTTGTTCCTTCAGCTTTCGATTCTCGCTATTCTCGCTGCTCTCTTATTCTCGAGTGCTCTCGATTCTTCGCTTCTTCTTTGAGTTCTTGTTTTCTCCTCATCCTTTTCCCTTCCGCTCGGTCCTAAGATCTCGGACGAGATCTCTTGTTAGTGGAGGAGTGTTGTAACGCCTGGATTCGATGCGCCTGTGTGTCCGCCATTATTCGCCGTCGCTGCTATGTCATTTGTTTGCGTGTTGCACTTTGCCATGTCATCATCTGCATTTTATCATGTCATCATGTGCATTTCATTTTGCATTCGTGTTCGCTCCATGCATCCGAGCATTTTCCCGTTGTCCGCTTTTGCAATCCGCACTCCTATGTCTCCCGGCGCCTTTTACCTCTTTTTCGTGTGTGGTATTAAACGGTCTCGAATGCCCGAGGTTTGTCAAGCGGCCTTGGTATATCACCGTAGACCGCCTGTCAAGTTTCGATCATTTGGAGGTCGTTTGGTACCCAACGTTAATCGGTAACCGAAAGCCCTCTTTGTTGCAGCCCAACTCCCCTCCAAACTGGCCCAAACCCACCAAACTCCCTCCATGCTCGGGTCATCGACGATCACAAGGGCCGAAAACCGCACCTCATTGGACTCTCCTAGCTCCTCTACCTATAAATATGCCTCCCGAAATTCGGATCAAATCTCGCTGAAACCCTAGCCCCGCCTCACACCGGACATGTCCAACCTCGGCCGACATGTCCACCACCACCGTCTAATCCCTGCGCCACGTCAGCAGCGCCGCTGCCTAATCAAGGCTGCCGCCCTCTCATCTCTCGCCTTCTCTTCCTTCAAGGCTCATGAGCCTGTCCGGGGCCTTCTGCCCGGAGTTGCTGGCAGCAGTTCGCGACCGCTCCGCTTGCTGCCTCGCATCGCTGCTGCCGCCATGCCGCCGCTGTTGCTGGCCATGGCGCCGCTTTCCGGCCAAGACGCCACTACGCCCGGCGACTCAAGGCTTGCCGCTTCGCCTCCGCTGGGCGCTCTTCCGCGCTTCGCCGCTTTCCTCCGCTGGCGCCGCCATTAAGGCTGCCTGCTGCACGCCACGCTTCGCTTTCCGCCGTTTCCACGCCCGGCGATTTCACACAAGCTGCCGTCGCTTCTGTCGTCTGATCCGGAGGTGGGATGAGATCCAACCGCCCCGAACCAAACGCCCCCCGATCCGGTTCCTCCGTCCCCGGTCCACCTCGCCCATTTTTCCCCGAGGTGAAATCCACTAAGTCCCCAGATTTCCAACATTTTGTTCCATTTTCATTGCATCGTATCTCTGTCATCGTTGATCCGTTTTGCAGAGATAATATGTCAAAATGTTCGTCTCGAAGAGTAGATCATTTCATCTCATTGCTTAATTTTCATTTGAGCTCATCTTGATGCCCGAAATGCTGTTAGAAGAGTGCTATGTGATGTTAGTTTCTGATTTTTATCAGAACTTGCACTTTTGTCATTTTTGCCATGATTGATGTGTGCATCCTATGGACTTGAGTCCTACATGTGTTTTGAAATATGCCATGTCTTCTTTCCAGTGGTGCTTGCTATGTATTTTTGTGATCTATGTGGTGACTAGCACAAGCATGCAAACTAGGTGTCTTGTTGTTGCTGATTTCAGCCCTGTTTAGCTGTTATTTTGATGCCATGTTTACTTGATACTACAGAGTTATCCATGCATATTTTGACATACTTCAGTAAGGATGTTTTATTAAACATGTCTTGCTCTATCCATCAATGTCCTTGCTTGCAATTTTGGAGTAGTCTAGCTTGAGTCAATCGAGCTCTACTTTTGCTATCAAATGTTTCCTGGCAGATTGTTTACATGTTATTCAATTTTGCCAAGCTTGTTGTGGTTGATCCATGTATGCTATGTTATTGTTCTTGCCATGTATGTCTTCTATGCCATGTCTTCTTGAAGTATGTATGCTTAGTTTTTCATATAAGGCACTGTAGTGAGTGCATTGAGCTTGTAAACATGCCTCTCGTTATCAGTTTTGACATGTCATGTTGCTGAATCTGTTAACTAAACTTTCAATATTGACATGGTGTTACTATATTTTCTGATCCTTTTTGGCTCATGGTCACTAAAGGACTTTTGTTCTATGCTTTGAGTAGATTCATGCCATGCCTTTGTTTGCCATGTTAAGTTCCTGTAACATGTTGTTTGATAGCTCTAAACATTGCAACCTGATGTTAATTTCTGCAATGCCTGAAACTGTTATTAGTTGCAATCTTGCCATGTGTTTTTGAGCATGTTCTAGTCATTTCTGGAGGTAGCTTAGTTCTCATGTTTTGTAATGCTTACCTGTACATCATGCCCATGCCTTTTGTTTTTTTGAGGTCCTGTAGCATGTTGTTTTGATGCTTGCAATATGCCTAGTTGCTGTTTTGGACAGCTTGTCCTTTAAACTTGTATAGGTGTATGTGTTGAACCGCTGTTCGATGAGTGTGCTCTATATGAAACTTGCTTGATTTTGCATGTAGTTTCATATTATCATGTTGGATCCTTGTTTTGAGGTGTTTTGCTTGATGTTTGTGTGCATTTTGCACCAATGCCATGTTCATCTTGTTTTGCTCATATCTTCTAGGCCGAGTCTTAATCTAATGAACTTTATATGTAACTTGACTAGAATTTCGTGTAGATCATCGTGGTGTACCTTAAATTGCTGTTTAACAATTTGAACATAAAGTTATTCAGATCTGGACCAATTTCGAAATATGCATATGAGGACTTCACGGAATTGTTATATGTTGTTCTGCCTCATTTAAACTTGCCTTGATGTGTTGCTTTGTTTGCATCATCTCTTGCCATGAGTAGCCTCTACTAGATTTGTCATGCATCATGTTTGTTGTGCATCATGTCTTGTTCATGTGTGGAGTGTTTACTATGTTGTGTGCTTCTTCTTGTTAGTTCCTCGCTTGCTATGATCGTGAGGATTCGCTCGCTCACGCTGGTTCGCTTCATCCGCTCATCTTCTTCATGGACTCGTTCTTCTTCCTTGCGGGATTTCAGGCAAGATGACCGCCTGGATCTCACTACTATCATTGCTATGCTAGTTGCTTCGTTCTTTCGCTATGCCGCATACCTATCACCGTTGCTCAAGCTTCACCTAATTGCCATGTCAGCCTCTAACCTTTTGCACCCTTCCTAGCAAACCATTGTTTGGCTATGTTACCGCTTTGCTCAGCCCCTCTTATAGCGTTGTTAGTTGCAGGTGAAGATGAAGTTTGTTCCTTGTTGAACATGGAGATGTTGTTCCTTCCTGAACATGTTTACTTGTTGGGATATCACAATATATCTTATTTAATTAATGCATCTATATACTTGGTAAAGGGTGGAAGGCTGCCTTATGCTCGGTGTTTTGTTCCACTCTTTCCACCCTAGTTTCCTCATATCGGTATTATGTTCCCGGATTTTTATGCCCTAACGCTGTCGGGTGATTTATGGGACCCCTTGACACTTTGAATAAGACTTTTCCAAAGAAGGCCCAACATTGGTTTTACCATTTGCCTCACCACCACCTATATTTCCTTGGGAGTAATTAACCCAAGGGTCATCTTTATTTAGCCCCCCGGACCGCTTTTCTAAGTGCTGGTCCGAACCGAAATACTCGCGGGCCACCTTGGGGCAACTTGAGGTTGGTTTTACTCAGAGCTAGTCTCATCCGTGTTGCCTCGAGAACAGATATGTGCAGCTCCTATCGGGATTGTCGGCGATCGCGGCTTTTGCTGGTCTTGTTTTATTGCTGTGAAATGTCTTGTAGCCGGATTCGAGACTGATCGGGCTTCCAGGGAGAAGGTCTATTCTTCGATTGCGCGAGAGCTTATCATGGGTTGTTGGGACACCGCAGGGTTTGAACTTTCGAAAGCCGCGTCTGCGGTTATGTGGCGATGGAATTTGTTAATGTCCGCCAGAAAACCCAAGTTGATCTTAATTAAAATACACCAACCGTAGTGAATCGTGAGTGTCTCTTTTCGGGTTGATCGAGAGGAGAACACGGTTTCGGGTTATGTTTGACGAGGTAGGAGTTCAGGATCACTTCTTGATCATTACTAGTTGACGACGCTCCTTTGTTTCTCTTCTCTCCCATTTGCGTTGGTTAGCCACCATATATGCTTAGTCGCTGCTGCAACCTCACCACTTTACCCTTCCTTTCCCATTTAAGCTTTGCTAGTCTTGATACCCATGGTAATGGGATTGTCGAGTCCTCGGGCTCACAGATTACACCACCCGGCCAGTGTGTACAGTTTATGCGATGTTCATGACGGAGAGCGATGTTTGCTTGTTGGAGTTCTTCTTCCGCTTCTTCTTCGATCGGGGATAGGTTCCAGTCGGCAGCCCGGCTAGCAGTGGTGGATGTCGTTGAGCTTTTTATGTTTCATCCAGTCTGGATGTTGATCTTGTATATGATGTTGATGTATTCTTGTGGCTTTTGTGCCTTATGCATGTATCCCTATGTATTATGTAATGTTGATGTAATGATATCCACCTTAAAGCGCTTCAATATGCGGGTCTATCCTTGGTGGGACCGTCGAGTTCTTTTTGGATAGGGTCGATATTGGGCGTGATAACCGCGGAGGGCCGTAGCCCTAAAGTGGTAGTGTGGCAGCGGATAGTCCTCCACGCCGCTGACTGGGGGCCGGATACCGTGCTGAATCCACGCCCAGGCGTAAGAGGGCTGCGCGGAGAGTAGCCTCCCACGCCCGCCAACCGACACTCGGGCATCACGGTCCCGGCTGGGTAGATCGCAGAACGGCAGCTCTCCGGTCGGACAAGGGTGCATCGCCGAGCACGGTAAAGGTGCCGACGGGTGATGTACAACTGGCGAAGAGCTCTTAGCTCAATCCAGCCCATCGCGATGCGTAACAAAGTTCCGATGGTAGAAGGGCTCTCGTGACAGTGGAGTAGGCAGCAGCAGTAGTAACCTCCTCACCAAACATCGACGCGATAGCAATGTGTGTCAAGGAGGTGTCCAACTCGATACTTGCACGAAGACGTGTCGAGCAGCATAAGCAGATCGTGGACTGCCATATCGATAGTCACCCAACACCATGTGCGGTGTGCAAAGAGTAGTGGACTCATACTCCCGAGAGTAGAGGTGGACGGCGGCGCGGCATCGCCTCGGTTATAGTCCCGTATCCTCATAGATGTGTACTAGGTGCCGCCGATAACCCGATAGGTCATCATCTCGCTAGCACCGCAGTGATCCCGAGGCACCAATGGCCGCCGTGGCGCATGACACCTGCCTCGTGGGTTCCATCTCGAAAACAAAGACGCTTCAAAGGAGTCAAATGATAGTGTGGAAATTGATCAAAATACAATTCCAAGAAACAACTATGGCTTTATCCAACTTTGGGGTGAATGTGGTCACGGGATCCTAGTGATAGTTAGTAAAATCGCTCTAACCCGAGTAGAAGAGAGTTCGAGTCCCGAGTAAAGGTCGAGAGTAAAAGATCCTAGTACCACCCGATGGCTTATGTATTAAGGCACAGCCAAGTTAGTAAAAGTTTTGCAATGTCTAGACTCGACTTCGCCAAGGAGTGTGGGGATTCTACAGCAATGGCTCGATATCATTCAGGACGCTTCGATAATCAGACACTAATCATGCACGCAAATGTGTACGATCAAGATCGTGACTCACGAAGATATCACAACACAACTCTACAAATAAAAATAGTCATACAAGCATCATAATACAAGCTGGCCTCGAGGGCTCGAATACAAGTGCTCGATCATAGACGAGTCACTGAAGCAACAATATCTCGAGTACGCATAAGTTAAACAAGTTTGCCTTAAGAAGGCTAGCACAAATCGGGTTACAGATCGAAGAGGAGCAGGCCTCTCGCTCGATCCTCCTAGCTACTCCTGGTCGCCGCTGCCGGCTGCACGTAGTAGTAGGCACCTTCGCAGTAGTAGTCGCCATCATGTATGCTCGCCCTGACTCATAGTCTCGTTGCAGCAATCGAGTAGAGGTAGGGAAAAGGGGAACAAGGCAACCGTGAGTACTCATCCAAAGTACTGCAAGCAAGGAGCTACACTACATATGCATGGTTATATGTGTAAAGGGCCATATCAAGGACTGAATCGAATGCCGTAATAAGAGGGGATAGTTAGTCTTAACGAAGACTACGCTTCGGGCACTGCCTTGCAAATGTAGAAGAGGACATCTGAAGTCCTCCAAGTAACATCACATAGACATCCTACCCGCGATCCCTCCTCATATCCCCGAGAGAGCGACCACCGTTGTATCCGCACTGGAAGGGTGTGTTTTATCAAGTATCCGTTCTAGTTGTCATAAGCTCAAGGTACAACTCCAAGTCGCCCCTGCTATCAAGATCACGGCTATCCGAATAGATTAATCACTGCAGGTGCACCATCTTACCAAAGACGCTTGATCCCATTGGCGGACACACTTTCCTGGGTCATGCCCGACCGCTGAAGATCAACACGCGCAGCCCCACCTAGGCACAACAGAGGCCAACACGCCGGTTCAAACGCTGCCAGGTTCGGGCCCATCGCTCGAAAGCATTCTCAGACGCTATGCGGCGAAGAAGACCCAGCCTAGTGGCGCTCCAGCCCAATCCGGCTGCGCCGCCCGCTGCCGACGTCCGAAGTGCTTTCGCCGATACCACGACGCCGATACCCATAACTACTCCCACGTAGATGGTTAGTGCGATAAGCTCGAGAGCTAACTCAGATCAAATACCAAGACCTCGTTGGTTAAGTAAACCATGAACGTAACAGGGCCAGCCCACCTCTCCCCGGGCGGTCTCAACCGCCTTTGTCGCCTCCGCCTCAAGATCCACTCAAGGGTGCTCCATCGCCCGACCCGACTTTAATCTCCACATGTATCATGTATAAGTGATGGAGCATCCCACGGTCATCACCATGTCAAGAGTCCGCTTGGCAAGTGACACGCAACCTCTACTTCATACATAAAGGTGAATCTTCTCCTTTACACGTGTTCACTTGACCCCGAGGATGGTATACTACTTGACACTTCTCCCTGTGCATGCATAAGTATTGTCGAGCTTCACGTGTCGAGGAGGAGTGCAAGCGCCAAGGAACGACTCACACCGTCTCATGAGGGAAGCATGGAAGAGAAGGAGGAAGAGAACCGGTCGCCTGCATCCAGCGGTACTACCACTCTCAAGTGGTACTACCGCTAAGGCCACCCAAGCGGGTACCGCCTGCTGTAATACTCATCGGGCTGTTGCACTACCGCCATGAGCTCCCAGATTACCGCCTCGCCTGTGGCAGACCGCTGGCCTTGGCCTTGTATCCCTCCCACTTACCCCTTCGTGGCTTAGACTATAAATAGACCACCTCCACTTCCTTTCTAGGGTTAGCAAATATGATAGCTCATTCTTAGGTGAGCTCTACTCTTGAGAGAGAGACTACTCCATTGGAGGCCAAGACCTCCATCTAGGAGAAGATCTCCGGATATATCATCAAGACCCCTCTTGCGGACTCCCTTCAAGACCTCCTCACGAGATGAACTCTACCTTGTATCTTTCCCTTTGTTGTTCATGTACCTTGTGATCTTGTGTGTTTGATTGTCTAGTGGATGTGTGATTGGACTTGTTCTTGAGTGTTTCCCGTGATTTCTCCCCGCTCTCCCCGTGTTCTTCGTGATTCTCGGGATCCCTCCAACGTGAAAGATCGACTATAGGGTTCCACCCTACATCATCTATGGATCAGAGCTTAGGTTGATCACGCTTTTGGAGCCCCTACCCTCTTTTTTCTAGCTTGATTTTGTTGATTTCTTCTAAACCGAAAATCCCACCAAAAATAGCCCCAATTTTTTTTGTGATTTGTTAGTTTTGATGATGTTTTGTTGATTTTGATCCATGGATTTGCTTGGTTTCAAGTGGATCTAGCATTCCCAAGTTTCCCATCTTTCCTCCACGAATCTCTCCAATTTTGACCCTGAAATCATCCATTTCCGCCCAAAATCGCTACTTCACTCCGGATTTGAGAAAATCCACACGAGCGGTATTATCGCCTTCCAAGCGGTACTACCGCTTAGCACCTCCAAGCGGTACTATCGCCTTCCAAGCGGCACTACCCTCCCCAGAGCCAGATTTTATGAAAACCCGACACGAGCGGTACTATCGCTGCTTCCAGCGGTATTATCACATTAGCGGTACTACCGCTCTCCCAAGCGGTACTACCAACCCACTTCAGCTTTCACCGCTTTCGCCATAACTAATTCATCCGAGTCCGATTTGACGTTTAGCTCGTTTCAAGCTATTGACACCCCCTTCCCATAAAAATACTACCATCACCATTTGACTCCATCAAATTTTGTGAACTTTGGCATCTTTGCCTAGGGCTTCCGCCACATCCTCCGTGATAACCACCACCGACTTCCGCAACCTAACCAATTTTGTTCCCCATAGCATTAGTGGTTGCTTGAGTAGTGATTCGAGTCTCCTAAGGTGTTTCGCTACTTAGGACGATTGCTTCTTAATCAACCACCACCACCACTTCCACATAGGCTTGCCCACCATACACTTCCGACAACCCAACTTAACCCAATAGTTGTTTGAGCTTGTTTGAGTTGTGGCTTATGTCTCTAAGGTGTTTTGCACTTAGGGATGGCAACTTCAACTCCGACACGTATAGCCCATCATTCCACTTCCGCATTGCCAAGTGCAAACCACCACCACATTCCCGCTACCACCATTTGACATTTGTCATTTGAGATTTTGAGTTCATGTTTTTCCGCTTCCTAAGGTGTTTCGCCACTTAGGACGAGCCTCCATCATCTTGGTATCTACATCAAGAACACCGCCACTCATCATTGAAAGGACGGTAACCTCGATTTACACCATTGTATATTCCCTTGCAAATTGCATTGATAACCCTAGCCCATTTTATGTTACTTGCCTATCGAGACTAGCCATTTGAGTATTGCCGCAACGTTACTTGTGCACATTAGTGATCTACACCATCCATTGCATACATACCATATCATCTTGGTATCATCATATCATCCATTGTGTCACAATATCGCTCCTCGATATATACAATAGCTATCTTGGTTTGTGCATTGTGCAAAAGTGGCCATACATAAAAAAAAGAGAATAAGCTTTTAAGCAAAGAGAAATAGCAAAGAGCTTAAGTTAATAGCCATAGCATCCAAATATATCATATGGTATCATACTTGATCATCTTGGATCATTGTGAGAGAAACACCGAACCATACATACATAGCATACTTGGGATAGAAAGTTTATCCATTTTGCATCTTATAGGTTGTGCACAAGTGTCGATCCGCCTATTGAGCAATCGTGCTAGCGCCTCTCTTGAGTTGTGCAACACGAGCGCTGGTGGATTCCACATTTTGAGCTCATTCCTTGTTGCACGGCCCCATTTATCTATCCATGTGTGTGTTTCCGCAGCCACATATTGCTATTGGTCTACTTGTTTCGCTTATGTAATTTGTGAATCTCTTTCAACATTATTGACTCTTGCTAACATTTTGCATCAAATTTTGTGCCACTATCCTCACCGAGCTCTACCATAAGCTTTACTTGATAGGTGTGAGTGAACAAGTCCGTACCAATTCCACTATTCTTTCATCTCACATTGAGTGAAACGGATACATCCTCAACTTTGGGAAAAGGTAACTTGGTATTGTTTATCTCATTTCCTACTCACCTCTACTCGAGTCTTGTGATGGATAGGCAAGGCATTTCATCTTCGGTCACAACAACAACGACGAGTTCGATGCCATGGAAAACAACTACGACGCCAAGATGCAAGCTAAAATGGAGGAGATCAAATCCTCATCAAGTCCTAAGCGATCTTCCTCATCTTCGAGAAGACGCCAAGAGCACATCCTTCCGAGCGACCATCTCCGCAACATCACATCGGCATCGACACCATCATCAACAAGAACGTGAAGGTCAAGAGCTCAACATCAACAACCGCCAACGACTTCACCATCTCCCTTGGCATCTTCGCCAAGCGACTTCAAGGCATCCTTCGATATTCGCATCTTCGCCAACAAGCACCCCAAGACTACGCCAAGAGAAGCTCCCCAAGCTCAAGTCCGCGACTTCCACGAGCTACTACGACCGACATCGACCAGATTCTATGGGACTCAAGAACCCGAGGAGTACCTCGAGGGGAGCGTTTGATGGACGACTACCTCAAGCTACATCAAGTTCCTCCCGAAGATCAAGTGAAGTGCGCCACAAGAAACTTCCACGACTACGCCGACATGGTGGCTTCACACACCTTCAAGTGCTACGAGATGAGTTGGCCCAAGATGAAGAGAGCTTTGCGCGCAGAGTTCGTGCCTCCAACCTACATGGAACAACTTCGACGCCAATTGAGAACACCATCCAAGGATCCAAGTCCATCGACACGTACTTCAAGGAGATGAAGATTGCCTTGAGACGAGCCGGCGTGGACGACCCCATGTCAATGAAGTTCCACTTCATGATGGGATTGCACAATGACATCTCCAAGACCATCTTCCTCGAGAACTTCAAGTCCATCGACGACTACTACATTGGTGCTCTACATGAACAAGAATTCATGAAGGCCAAGGCTTCCACCCCGCACACTTCATGCCAAGCTTCACGACAAGCATGAGGCTAGTACCACCACGATGTCCAAGCCCGACAAGCTCCAAGACGATGCTCCAAGTGCAACTTCACCGCCATCCCTCTTTGTGGCATTGATGATGCCGAGTCTACCTTGACTCTTTTCAAGATGTTATGAGACAAGCACGACTCACGGAGACCTTCAAGGACCAAGCTTTGGAGGCAAGGGCAAGGGCAAGGATGATGCTTCCATCTTTGGAGGCGAGAGTGATGATGTGCCATCTTCGGCCTTCATCCATGGCGACGCATTTATGAGATGGTTGAGTATTTCACTTCGACCACGGCGACGATGATGACTTGAGTGACTTGTGCCACCATATTGAGAGTGAGAGTGACGCACCACTAGCCCCATATATGACGAGTTGCCCAATTCTCATGTGAGGAGAGCCACAACCACCACTTGAGTGAGATGAGTGACTCCACCATACGAGAGTTTGAGTGCACCTATTTTGAGGGAGTGAGTGAACCACCACATAGAGAGAGTGAGATAGTTGATAGGTCATGTGAGGCCACTTTCAACACTAACGACTTGACCTCTACCTCTATTGTGTCTTCTCATTTGGTGCTAGGTCCCATTTATGATGACGCCACGATCCTCGACGACTTCGCCCTCCCTTTGGACAAGACGATGGCCATGGTGGACTATGATGCACCCCACATGGTTCCATCAAGATGAAGATGACCACCATTTGGTCTTTCCCACCTCACCTACACCACTTGAGTGGAATGACAAAGGTAACATAGGTGACGGTGATGCTCTAGTCCCACTAGTGGACATTCTTGACATTGATTGCTTGCATGATGTTGATCACCCTATTGACATGCTTCATTCTAGTATGATTTCCCATGTGATGATTTGCCCATTTATGATGAATATGATGATTCTCATGTGGAGTCTATTAGTTGTGATGCTATGTTACATAGGATTTTGTGACAATTCTTAGGTCACATCATGTTTGCTAATCCGCTTGACTTGTCATATACTATGCATGAGATCAACCATATGTCTTATTTGCAATCTCTCCATAGTGACTATGCATATGCCATTAAAATAAACCCAATTTGCACATATGGCATAGATGACAAGCCCATGGTTATTGGCATTTGTTTTTCTTGTGATGATATTCCACGCCTCCTTAGTTGAGCATGTTCTAGTCATTTCGAGGTAGCTTAGTTCTCATGTTTTGTAATGTTTTACCTGTACATCATGCCCATGCCTTTTTTTTTGTTGAGGTCCTGTAGCATGTTGTTTTGATGCTTGCAATATGCCTAGTTGCTGTTTTGGACAGCTTGTCCTTTAAACTTGTATATGGTGTATGTGTTGAACCTGCTGTCGATTTGAGTGTGCTCTATATGAAACTTGCTTGATTTTGCATGTAGTTTCATATTATCATGTTGGATCCTTGTTTTGAGGTGTTTGCTTGATGTTTGTGTGCATTTTGCACCAATGCCATGTTCATCTTGTTTTGCTCATATCTTCTAGGTCAGAGTCTAATCTAATGAACTTTATATGTAACTTGACTAGAATTTCGTGTAGATCATCGGTGTACCTTAAATTGCTGTTTAACAATTTGAACATAAAGTTATTCAGATCTGGACCAATTTCGAAATATGCATATGAGGACTTACCGAATTGTTATATGTTGTTCTGCCTCATTTAAACTTGCTTTGATGTGTTGCTCTTGTTTGCATCATCTCTTGCCATGAGTAGCCTCTACTAGATTTGTCATGCATCATGTTTGTTGTGCATCATGTCTTGTTCATGTGGAGTGTTTACTATGTTGTGTGCTTCTTCTTGTTAGTTCCTCTTTGCTGATCGTGAGGATTCGCTCGCTCACGCTGGTTCGCTTCATCCGTTCATCTTCTTCATGGACTCGCTCATCTTCTTCATGGACTCGTTTCTTCCTGCGGGATTTCGTGCAAGATGACCGCTACCGGATCTCACTACTATCATTGCTATGCTAGTTGCTTCGCTTCTTTCGCTATGCTGCGATACTATCACCGCTGCTCAAGCTTCACCTAATTGCCATGTCGCCTCTAACCTTTTGCACCCTTCCTAGCAAACCATTGTTTGGCTATGTTACCGCTTTGCTCACCCCTCTTATAGCGTTGTTAGTTGCAGGTGAAGATGAAGTTTGTTCCTTGTTGAACATGGAGATGTTGTTCCTTCCCGGAACATGTTTACTTGTTGGGATATCACAATATATCTTATTTAATTAATGCATCTATATACTTGGTAAAGGGTGGAAGGCTCGCCTTATGCCCGGTGTTTTGTTCCACTCTTGCCGCCCTAGTTTCCGCCATATCGGTATTATGTTCCCGGATTTTTAAGGCCCTAACGCGGTCGGGTGATTTATGGGACCCCTTGACAATTCGTGAATAAGACTTTTCCAAAGAAGGCCCAACATTGGTTTTACCATTTGCCTCACCACCACACCTATATTTCCTTTGGGAGTAATTAACCCAAGGGTCATCTTTATTTAGCCCCTCGACCAAGCTTCTAAGTGCTGGCCCAACCGAGCCATCAAGGCCACCTTGGGGCAACTTGAGGGTTGGTTTTACTCAGAGCTAGTCTCATCCGTGTTGCCTCGAGAACCAGATATGTGCAGCTCCTATCGGGATTGTCAAGATCGGGCGGCTTTGCTGGTCTTGTTTTATTGCTGTGAAATGTCTTGTAGCCGGATTCCAGAGACCGCTTCCGGGAGAAGGTCTATTCTTCGTTGATCGCGAGAGCTTATCATGGGTTGTTGGGACACCTCGCAGGTTTGAACTTTCAAAGCCGTGCCTCGCGTTATGTGGCAGATGGGAATTTGTTAATGTCCGTTGTAGAAAACCCGTTGATCTTAATTAAAATACACCAACCGTAGCGAATCGTGAGTGTCTTTTTCGGGTTGATCGAGAGGAGAACACGGTTTCGGGTTATGTTTGACGAGGTAGGAGTTCGTGATCACTTCTTGATCATTACTAGTTGACGACTGCCTTTGTTTCTCTTCTCTCGCCCCATTTATGCTTGGTTAGCCACCATATATGCTTAGTCGCTGCTGCAACCTCACCACTTTACCCCTTCCTTTCCCATTTAAGCTTTGCTAGTCTTGATACCCATGGTAATGGGATTGTTGAGTCCTCGTGGCTCACAGACATTACACCACCAGTTGCGTACAGGTGCATATGTTCATGACGTGAGAGCGATGTTTGCTTGTTGGAGTTCTTCTTCCGCTTCTTCTTCGATCAGGATAGGTTCCAGTCGGCAGCCCGGGCTAAAGGTGGTGGATGTCGCTTGAGCTTGTTTATGTTTCATCCGTAGTCGGATGTTGATCTTGTATATGATGTTGATGTATTCTTGTGGCTTTGTGCCTTATGCATGTATCCCTATGTATTATGTAATGTTGATGTAATGATATCCACCTTTAAAGCTGTCAATATGCGGTCTATCCTTGGTGGGACCGCCGAGTTCCTTTTGGATAGGGTCGATATTGGGCGTGACAAGTTGGTATCGAGCCTCGATCGACCCTTTAGGATCCCTTGATTGATCGTGTAGTTGGCCGTTGTTGAGTCTAGAATAAAACTATTTTCGAGTCTAGTTATATCGAGAGTAGGAATTCTTTTACTCTTCCGCCTTCATCACTCGTAAGGAATCTTGACGAGGTGTTTTGTATTACTCCTCTTCCCTTCAAAATTTTTTTTCTTTAGGGTCACTAGTTGGGTTTCCGGTAGTTGTTCAGCTCTTTTTATCGGTGCATTTCGCCGTTGACTCGAGCCCTTCATCGTCAAGTTCAATCCCCGCTTGTTTTCTTTTCCCACCCGCCTCCCTTCTTCTTCTTGGAACCGAGTCCATAATCGAGTATCCATCCTACTAGTGCGGAGTCTTTGATTTCTTTCCTCAATGATTTCAACCGGGTTTTTCCTCTTGAAGATATTCGCCGGTTTCCTTTCCAGCTTGCTTTTGTTTTTCCCGCCTCCCACCCTCTTTTCTTCCCGGAGTCCGAGTCTCTCTCGACAATCAATTTCATTTGTATGGAGCCTCTTGAGTCTTCTATCAATTAATTCAACCGTGAATTTCGCTTTGTACGACATTCTTCATCTCTTTCTTTTCCGTGGATTCAATTCAAGTTGTTCGTCGATCATATTCTTTCCCCCGCTCAAATATTTCCTTTGCTGCTCGCCTCGCCAGCTTTATCCTTCCGAGTGTCAAGACATCTCAGAGATTCGTCTGTGTTCTAATCAATTCGAGGTTGTCATCTCATTCTAATATTTCAGTTCTTCCGTGCATCACCCATCTGCTCAACAATCCTTTCCGACGTTGTTATCTATTCAAGGCCCTAACCTACGTGTCTTTTCCTGTGATCTTACCGACTCTTCTAATTCCCTGAGCTATTCTAATTCTTTTCAAGTGTGACGAAGGATGAATTTCATCATCACATGTCTTTTCCAAGATCAATTTCAAACCATTTCATTATTGGCTCAACTCTTCGCCATTTTCCGGAGTATCTCCGTAATTTTGGTGGTGTTTTCGCCGACATTTGAAAACCGCAGAGATTTTTCTCTTAAATCTTGTCTGCTTCCCCGAGATTCATGGTGCTAGCTCGATGTTATCCTATCTAATTGTTTCGATTCATGTAAATTTTTTCATCCGAGTATTTCAGAGTTGCTTTCTGCCTCAATCATCCGGAGGTCATCTTTTCGAATATTTCTTCATTCTAAGTTTTCAGATTCGCTCTCCAATTATTCTATGTCCGTGCTCTTCGCTCATCTCAATATTCTTCCGTGCTTCCAAGTGTTCTTTAATCAGCTCATGATCTCTTTGTTCTTTTGCATCTAAATCCCCTAGCATATTTGGTCTTCTAATTCTTCCCGTGATTCATTCTCTTTCGCGTCATTTTCGAATTCTTACTTGGTTCATTCAAGATTCTTTTCTTTGATTACCATTTAATCCATTCGTTTTTTCAATCCTACCGTGGTTCATGAAGATCTTCAAGTTGGCTATATGTCACTAATCTTTTATCAAGAATAAGTAGTATGTAAATCCATTACTTCTCATCAATTTAATTGGTGGAGGATAAGCATAACATAATTCTTATTCTCATTTCATCGTGGTCAAGTTGATTAATTTTCTTTGGAGATTGTTCGTGATGAGTGTTTTTCTCGGATCTAAGGCTTTTCATCTTTTCTTTTCCGGAGTTCAATTTCCCTACATTTCGCCGAACCTCCATCTAAATCATCGCAAGCTCATCGATTCTTTCATCCTTTATTCTACCTCATAATCCTTTTGTTACCGGAGTTCTTCACGGTGGTTCTTCATGACTTATTTCATTCCTCAAGAGTTCATAAAGATTTTGTTGGCGGAGTTCAAGTATCTTTTCTTCTAGGATCTTGAAATGTAGTTAATTCTCCATATTCTTTGAAGTGGAGTTTTGCATTTCTTCTTCTCAGCTATTCAATCTTTTCGCTTGTGGTCGGTTATCACCTCATAATTTTGAGATGTTATCCTTAAGTCCACATCGTTTATTCTTTCGTTGTTGATTTTCTCAACAACTCCGCTCAATCTTTCCTTCTAAGTTCTTTTCATTTCTATATCAATTCTTTCCGAGGTTTTGTGTCATGTCTTCATCAAGTATCATTCCATCCTCTCGAAGTTTATGTTCTAAGCATTTCATTTTCAGCAGGAGTGCTGCCTAAATCGCTTAAGTCTTATTCGCTTTTTTTCTCATTCTAACCACCCTGTTAGAACGAGTGATTTCGAGTCTATCTTGTTCCTTCAGCTTTCGATTCTCGCTATTCTCGCTGCTCTCTTATTCTCGAGTGCTCTCGATTCTTCGCTTCTTCTTTGAGTTCTTGTTTTCTCCTCATCCTTTTCCCTTCCGCTCGGTCCTAAGATCTCGGACGAGATCTCTTGTTAGTGGAGGAGTGTTGTAACGCCTGGATTCGATGCGCCTGTGTGTCCGCCATTATTCGCCGTCGCTGCTATGTCATTTGTTTGCGTGTTGCACTTTGCCATGTCATCATCTGCATTTTATCATGTCATCATGTGCATTTCATTTTGCATTCGTGTTCGCTCCATGCATCCGAGCATTTTCCCGTTGTCCGCTTTTGCAATCCGCACTCCTATGTCTCCCGGCGCCTTTTACCTCTTTTTCGTGTGTGGTATTAAACGGTCTCGAATGCCCGAGGTTTGTCAAGCGGCCTTGGTATATCACCGTAGACCGCCTGTCAAGTTTCGATCATTTGGAGGTCGTTTGGTACCCAACGTTAATCGGTAACCGAAAGCCCTCTTTGTTGCAGCCCAACTCCCCTCCAAACTGGCCCAAACCCACCAAACTCCCTCCATGCTCGGGTCATCGACGATCACAAGGGCCGAAAACCGCACCTCATTGGACTCTCCTAGCTCCTCTACCTATAAATATGCCTCCCGAAATTCGGATCAAATCTCGCTGAAACCCTAGCCCCGCCTCACACCGGACATGTCCAACCTCGGCCGACATGTCCACCACCACCGTCTAATCCCTGCGCCACGTCAGCAGCGCCGCTGCCTAATCAAGGCTGCCGCCCTCTCATCTCTCGCCTTCTCTTCCTTCAAGGCTCATGAGCCTGTCCGGGGCCTTCTGCCCGGAGTTGCTGGCAGCAGTTCGCGACCGCTCCGCTTGCTGCCTCGCATCGCTGCTGCCGCCATGCCGCCGCTGTTGCTGGCCATGGCGCCGCTTTCCGGCCAAGACGCCACTACGCCCGGCGACTCAAGGCTTGCCGCTTCGCCTCCGCTGGGCGCTCTTCCGCGCTTCGCCGCTTTCCTCCGCTGGCGCCGCCATTAAGGCTGCCTGCTGCACGCCACGCTTCGCTTTCCGCCGTTTCCACGCCCGGCGATTTCACACAAGCTGCCGTCGCTTCTGTCGTCTGATCCGGAGGTGGGATGAGATCCAACCGCCCCGAACCAAACGCCCCCCGATCCGGTTCCTCCGTCCCCGGTCCACCTCGCCCATTTTTCCCCGAGGTGAAATCCACTAAGTCCCCAGATTTCCAACATTTTGTTCCATTTTCATTGCATCGTATCTCTGTCATCGTTGATCCGTTTTGCAGAGATAATATGTCAAAATGTTCGTCTCGAAGAGTAGATCATTTCATCTCATTGCTTAATTTTCATTTGAGCTCATCTTGATGCCCGAAATGCTGTTAGAAGAGTGCTATGTGATGTTAGTTTCTGATTTTTATCAGAACTTGCACTTTTGTCATTTTTGCCATGATTGATGTGTGCATCCTATGGACTTGAGTCCTACATGTGTTTTGAAATATGCCATGTCTTCTTTCCAGTGGTGCTTGCTATGTATTTTTGTGATCTATGTGGTGACTAGCACAAGCATGCAAACTAGGTGTCTTGTTGTTGCTGATTTCAGCCCTGTTTAGCTGTTATTTTGATGCCATGTTTACTTGATACTACAGAGTTATCCATGCATATTTTGACATACTTCAGTAAGGATGTTTTATTAAACATGTCTTGCTCTATCCATCAATGTCCTTGCTTGCAATTTTGGAGTAGTCTAGCTTGAGTCAATCGAGCTCTACTTTTGCTATCAAATGTTTCCTGGCAGATTGTTTACATGTTATTCAATTTTGCCAAGCTTGTTGTGGTTGATCCATGTATGCTATGTTATTGTTCTTGCCATGTATGTCTTCTATGCCATGTCTTCTTGAAGTATGTATGCTTAGTTTTTCATATAAGGCACTGTAGTGAGTGCATTGAGCTTGTAAACATGCCTCTCGTTATCAGTTTTGACATGTCATGTTGCTGAATCTGTTAACTAAACTTTCAATATTGACATGGTGTTACTATATTTTCTGATCCTTTTTGGCTCATGGTCACTAAAGGACTTTTGTTCTATGCTTTGAGTAGATTCATGCCATGCCTTTGTTTGCCATGTTAAGTTCCTGTAACATGTTGTTTGATAGCTCTAAACATTGCAACCTGATGTTAATTTCTGCAATGCCTGAAACTGTTATTAGTTGCAATCTTGCCATGTGTTTTTGAGCATGTTCTAGTCATTTCTGGAGGTAGCTTAGTTCTCATGTTTTGTAATGCTTACCTGTACATCATGCCCATGCCTTTTGTTTTTTTGAGGTCCTGTAGCATGTTGTTTTGATGCTTGCAATATGCCTAGTTGCTGTTTTGGACAGCTTGTCCTTTAAACTTGTATAGGTGTATGTGTTGAACCGCTGTTCGATGAGTGTGCTCTATATGAAACTTGCTTGATTTTGCATGTAGTTTCATATTATCATGTTGGATCCTTGTTTTGAGGTGTTTTGCTTGATGTTTGTGTGCATTTTGCACCAATGCCATGTTCATCTTGTTTTGCTCATATCTTCTAGGCCGAGTCTTAATCTAATGAACTTTATATGTAACTTGACTAGAATTTCGTGTAGATCATCGTGGTGTACCTTAAATTGCTGTTTAACAATTTGAACATAAAGTTATTCAGATCTGGACCAATTTCGAAATATGCATATGAGGACTTCACGGAATTGTTATATGTTGTTCTGCCTCATTTAAACTTGCCTTGATGTGTTGCTTTGTTTGCATCATCTCTTGCCATGAGTAGCCTCTACTAGATTTGTCATGCATCATGTTTGTTGTGCATCATGTCTTGTTCATGTGTGGAGTGTTTACTATGTTGTGTGCTTCTTCTTGTTAGTTCCTCGCTTGCTATGATCGTGAGGATTCGCTCGCTCACGCTGGTTCGCTTCATCCGCTCATCTTCTTCATGGACTCGTTCTTCTTCCTTGCGGGATTTCAGGCAAGATGACCGCCTGGATCTCACTACTATCATTGCTATGCTAGTTGCTTCGTTCTTTCGCTATGCCGCATACCTATCACCGTTGCTCAAGCTTCACCTAATTGCCATGTCAGCCTCTAACCTTTTGCACCCTTCCTAGCAAACCATTGTTTGGCTATGTTACCGCTTTGCTCAGCCCCTCTTATAGCGTTGTTAGTTGCAGGTGAAGATGAAGTTTGTTCCTTGTTGAACATGGAGATGTTGTTCCTTCCTGAACATGTTTACTTGTTGGGATATCACAATATATCTTATTTAATTAATGCATCTATATACTTGGTAAAGGGTGGAAGGCTGCCTTATGCTCGGTGTTTTGTTCCACTCTTTCCACCCTAGTTTCCTCATATCGGTATTATGTTCCCGGATTTTTATGCCCTAACGCTGTCGGGTGATTTATGGGACCCCTTGACACTTTGAATAAGACTTTTCCAAAGAAGGCCCAACATTGGTTTTACCATTTGCCTCACCACCACCTATATTTCCTTGGGAGTAATTAACCCAAGGGTCATCTTTATTTAGCCCCCCGGACCGCTTTTCTAAGTGCTGGTCCGAACCGAAATACTCGCGGGCCACCTTGGGGCAACTTGAGGTTGGTTTTACTCAGAGCTAGTCTCATCCGTGTTGCCTCGAGAACAGATATGTGCAGCTCCTATCGGGATTGTCGGCGATCGCGGCTTTTGCTGGTCTTGTTTTATTGCTGTGAAATGTCTTGTAGCCGGATTCGAGACTGATCGGGCTTCCAGGGAGAAGGTCTATTCTTCGATTGCGCGAGAGCTTATCATGGGTTGTTGGGACACCGCAGGGTTTGAACTTTCGAAAGCCGCGTCTGCGGTTATGTGGCGATGGAATTTGTTAATGTCCGCCAGAAAACCCAAGTTGATCTTAATTAAAATACACCAACCGTAGTGAATCGTGAGTGTCTCTTTTCGGGTTGATCGAGAGGAGAACACGGTTTCGGGTTATGTTTGACGAGGTAGGAGTTCAGGATCACTTCTTGATCATTACTAGTTGACGACGCTCCTTTGTTTCTCTTCTCTCCCATTTGCGTTGGTTAGCCACCATATATGCTTAGTCGCTGCTGCAACCTCACCACTTTACCCTTCCTTTCCCATTTAAGCTTTGCTAGTCTTGATACCCATGGTAATGGGATTGTCGAGTCCTCGGGCTCACAGATTACACCACCCGGCCAGTGTGTACAGTTTATGCGATGTTCATGACGGAGAGCGATGTTTGCTTGTTGGAGTTCTTCTTCCGCTTCTTCTTCGATCGGGGATAGGTTCCAGTCGGCAGCCCGGCTAGCAGTGGTGGATGTCGTTGAGCTTTTTATGTTTCATCCAGTCTGGATGTTGATCTTGTATATGATGTTGATGTATTCTTGTGGCTTTTGTGCCTTATGCATGTATCCCTATGTATTATGTAATGTTGATGTAATGATATCCACCTTAAAGCGCTTCAATATGCGGGTCTATCCTTGGTGGGACCGTCGAGTTCTTTTTGGATAGGGTCGATATTGGGCGTGATAACCGCGGAGGGCCGTAGCCCTAAAGTGGTAGTGTGGCAGCGGATAGTCCTCCACGCCGCTGACTGGGGGCCGGATACCGTGCTGAATCCACGCCCAGGCGTAAGAGGGCTGCGCGGAGAGTAGCCTCCCACGCCCGCCAACCGACACTCGGGCATCACGGTCCCGGCTGGGTAGATCGCAGAACGGCAGCTCTCCGGTCGGACAAGGGTGCATCGCCGAGCACGGTAAAGGTGCCGACGGGTGATGTACAACTGGCGAAGAGCTCTTAGCTCAATCCAGCCCATCGCGATGCGTAACAAAGTTCCGATGGTAGAAGGGCTCTCGTGACAGTGGAGTAGGCAGCAGCAGTAGTAACCTCCTCACCAAACATCGACGCGATAGCAATGTGTGTCAAGGAGGTGTCCAACTCGATACTTGCACGAAGACGTGTCGAGCAGCATAAGCAGATCGTGGACTGCCATATCGATAGTCACCCAACACCATGTGCGGTGTGCAAAGAGTAGTGGACTCATACTCCCGAGAGTAGAGGTGGACGGCGGCGCGGCATCGCCTCGGTTATAGTCCCGTATCCTCATAGATGTGTACTAGGTGCCGCCGATAACCCGATAGGTCATCATCTCGCTAGCACCGCAGTGATCCCGAGGCACCAATGGCCGCCGTGGCGCATGACACCTGCCTCGTGGGTTCCATCTCGAAAACAAAGACGCTTCAAAGGAGTCAAATGATAGTGTGGAAATTGATCAAAATACAATTCCAAGAAACAACTATGGCTTTATCCAACTTTGGGGTGAATGTGGTCACGGGATCCTAGTGATAGTTAGTAAAATCGCTCTAACCCGAGTAGAAGAGAGTTCGAGTCCCGAGTAAAGGTCGAGAGTAAAAGATCCTAGTACCACCCGATGGCTTATGTATTAAGGCACAGCCAAGTTAGTAAAAGTTTTGCAATGTCTAGACTCGACTTCGCCAAGGAGTGTGGGGATTCTACAGCAATGGCTCGATATCATTCAGGACGCTTCGATAATCAGACACTAATCATGCACGCAAATGTGTACGATCAAGATCGTGACTCACGAAGATATCACAACACAACTCTACAAATAAAAATAGTCATACAAGCATCATAATACAAGCTGGCCTCGAGGGCTCGAATACAAGTGCTCGATCATAGACGAGTCACTGAAGCAACAATATCTCGAGTACGCATAAGTTAAACAAGTTTGCCTTAAGAAGGCTAGCACAAATCGGGTTACAGATCGAAGAGGAGCAGGCCTCTCGCTCGATCCTCCTAGCTACTCCTGGTCGCCGCTGCCGGCTGCACGTAGTAGTAGGCACCTTCGCAGTAGTAGTCGCCATCATGTATGCTCGCCCTGACTCATAGTCTCGTTGCAGCAATCGAGTAGAGGTAGGGAAAAGGGGAACAAGGCAACCGTGAGTACTCATCCAAAGTACTGCAAGCAAGGAGCTACACTACATATGCATGGTTATATGTGTAAAGGGCCATATCAAGGACTGAATCGAATGCCGTAATAAGAGGGGATAGTTAGTCTTAACGAAGACTACGCTTCGGGCACTGCCTTGCAAATGTAGAAGAGGACATCTGAAGTCCTCCAAGTAACATCACATAGACATCCTACCCGCGATCCCTCCTCATATCCCCGAGAGAGCGACCACCGTTGTATCCGCACTGGAAGGGTGTGTTTTATCAAGTATCCGTTCTAGTTGTCATAAGCTCAAGGTACAACTCCAAGTCGCCCCTGCTATCAAGATCACGGCTATCCGAATAGATTAATCACTGCAGGTGCACCATCTTACCAAAGACGCTTGATCCCATTGGCGGACACACTTTCCTGGGTCATGCCCGACCGCTGAAGATCAACACGCGCAGCCCCACCTAGGCACAACAGAGGCCAACACGCCGGTTCAAACGCTGCCAGGTTCGGGCCCATCGCTCGAAAGCATTCTCAGACGCTATGCGGCGAAGAAGACCCAGCCTAGTGGCGCTCCAGCCCAATCCGGCTGCGCCGCCCGCTGCCGACGTCCGAAGTGCTTTCGCCGATACCACGACGCCGATACCCATAACTACTCCCACGTAGATGGTTAGTGCGATAAGCTCGAGAGCTAACTCAGATCAAATACCAAGACCTCGTTGGTTAAGTAAACCATGAACGTAACAGGGCCAGCCCACCTCTCCCCGGGCGGTCTCAACCGCCTTTGTCGCCTCCGCCTCAAGATCCACTCAAGGGTGCTCCATCGCCCGACCCGACTTTAATCTCCACATGTATCATGTATAAGTGATGGAGCATCCCACGGTCATCACCATGTCAAGAGTCCGCTTGGCAAGTGACACGCAACCTCTACTTCATACATAAAGGTGAATCTTCTCCTTTACACGTGTTCACTTGACCCCGAGGATGGTATACTACTTGACACTTCTCCCTGTGCATGCATAAGTATTGTCGAGCTTCACGTGTCGAGGAGGAGTGCAAGCGCCAAGGAACGACTCACACCGTCTCATGAGGGAAGCATGGAAGAGAAGGAGGAAGAGAACCGGTCGCCTGCATCCAGCGGTACTACCACTCTCAAGTGGTACTACCGCTAAGGCCACCCAAGCGGGTACCGCCTGCTGTAATACTCATCGGGCTGTTGCACTACCGCCATGAGCTCCCAGATTACCGCCTCGCCTGTGGCAGACCGCTGGCCTTGGCCTTGTATCCCTCCCACTTACCCCTTCGTGGCTTAGACTATAAATAGACCACCTCCACTTCCTTTCTAGGGTTAGCAAATATGATAGCTCATTCTTAGGTGAGCTCTACTCTTGAGAGAGAGACTACTCCATTGGAGGCCAAGACCTCCATCTAGGAGAAGATCTCCGGATATATCATCAAGACCCCTCTTGCGGACTCCCTTCAAGACCTCCTCACGAGATGAACTCTACCTTGTATCTTTCCCTTTGTTGTTCATGTACCTTGTGATCTTGTGTGTTTGATTGTCTAGTGGATGTGTGATTGGACTTGTTCTTGAGTGTTTCCCGTGATTTCTCCCCGCTCTCCCCGTGTTCTTCGTGATTCTCGGGATCCCTCCAACGTGAAAGATCGACTATAGGGTTCCACCCTACATCATCTATGGATCAGAGCTTAGGTTGATCACGCTTTTGGAGCCCCTACCCTCTTTTTTCTAGCTTGATTTTGTTGATTTCTTCTAAACCGAAAATCCCACCAAAAATAGCCCCAATTTTTTTTGTGATTTGTTAGTTTTGATGATGTTTTGTTGATTTTGATCCATGGATTTGCTTGGTTTCAAGTGGATCTAGCATTCCCAAGTTTCCCATCTTTCCTCCACGAATCTCTCCAATTTTGACCCTGAAATCATCCATTTCCGCCCAAAATCGCTACTTCACTCCGGATTTGAGAAAATCCACACGAGCGGTATTATCGCCTTCCAAGCGGTACTACCGCTTAGCACCTCCAAGCGGTACTATCGCCTTCCAAGCGGCACTACCCTCCCCAGAGCCAGATTTTATGAAAACCCGACACGAGCGGTACTATCGCTGCTTCCAGCGGTATTATCACATTAGCGGTACTACCGCTCTCCCAAGCGGTACTACCAACCCACTTCAGCTTTCACCGCTTTCGCCATAACTAATTCATCCGAGTCCGATTTGACGTTTAGCTCGTTTCAAGCTATTGACACCCCCTTCCCATAAAAATACTACCATCACCATTTGACTCCATCAAATTTTGTGAACTTTGGCATCTTTGCCTAGGGCTTCCGCCACATCCTCCGTGATAACCACCACCGACTTCCGCAACCTAACCAATTTTGTTCCCCATAGCATTAGTGGTTGCTTGAGTAGTGATTCGAGTCTCCTAAGGTGTTTCGCTACTTAGGACGATTGCTTCTTAATCAACCACCACCACCACTTCCACATAGGCTTGCCCACCATACACTTCCGACAACCCAACTTAACCCAATAGTTGTTTGAGCTTGTTTGAGTTGTGGCTTATGTCTCTAAGGTGTTTTGCACTTAGGGATGGCAACTTCAACTCCGACACGTATAGCCCATCATTCCACTTCCGCATTGCCAAGTGCAAACCACCACCACATTCCCGCTACCACCATTTGACATTTGTCATTTGAGATTTTGAGTTCATGTTTTTCCGCTTCCTAAGGTGTTTCGCCACTTAGGACGAGCCTCCATCATCTTGGTATCTACATCAAGAACACCGCCACTCATCATTGAAAGGACGGTAACCTCGATTTACACCATTGTATATTCCCTTGCAAATTGCATTGATAACCCTAGCCCATTTTATGTTACTTGCCTATCGAGACTAGCCATTTGAGTATTGCCGCAACGTTACTTGTGCACATTAGTGATCTACACCATCCATTGCATACATACCATATCATCTTGGTATCATCATATCATCCATTGTGTCACAATATCGCTCCTCGATATATACAATAGCTATCTTGGTTTGTGCATTGTGCAAAAGTGGCCATACATAAAAAAAAGAGAATAAGCTTTTAAGCAAAGAGAAATAGCAAAGAGCTTAAGTTAATAGCCATAGCATCCAAATATATCATATGGTATCATACTTGATCATCTTGGATCATTGTGAGAGAAACACCGAACCATACATACATAGCATACTTGGGATAGAAAGTTTATCCATTTTGCATCTTATAGGTTGTGCACAAGTGTCGATCCGCCTATTGAGCAATCGTGCTAGCGCCTCTCTTGAGTTGTGCAACACGAGCGCTGGTGGATTCCACATTTTGAGCTCATTCCTTGTTGCACGGCCCCATTTATCTATCCATGTGTGTGTTTCCGCAGCCACATATTGCTATTGGTCTACTTGTTTCGCTTATGTAATTTGTGAATCTCTTTCAACATTATTGACTCTTGCTAACATTTTGCATCAAATTTTGTGCCACTATCCTCACCGAGCTCTACCATAAGCTTTACTTGATAGGTGTGAGTGAACAAGTCCGTACCAATTCCACTATTCTTTCATCTCACATTGAGTGAAACGGATACATCCTCAACTTTGGGAAAAGGTAACTTGGTATTGTTTATCTCATTTCCTACTCACCTCTACTCGAGTCTTGTGATGGATAGGCAAGGCATTTCATCTTCGGTCACAACAACAACGACGAGTTCGATGCCATGGAAAACAACTACGACGCCAAGATGCAAGCTAAAATGGAGGAGATCAAATCCTCATCAAGTCCTAAGCGATCTTCCTCATCTTCGAGAAGACGCCAAGAGCACATCCTTCCGAGCGACCATCTCCGCAACATCACATCGGCATCGACACCATCATCAACAAGAACGTGAAGGTCAAGAGCTCAACATCAACAACCGCCAACGACTTCACCATCTCCCTTGGCATCTTCGCCAAGCGACTTCAAGGCATCCTTCGATATTCGCATCTTCGCCAACAAGCACCCCAAGACTACGCCAAGAGAAGCTCCCCAAGCTCAAGTCCGCGACTTCCACGAGCTACTACGACCGACATCGACCAGATTCTATGGGACTCAAGAACCCGAGGAGTACCTCGAGGGGAGCGTTTGATGGACGACTACCTCAAGCTACATCAAGTTCCTCCCGAAGATCAAGTGAAGTGCGCCACAAGAAACTTCCACGACTACGCCGACATGGTGGCTTCACACACCTTCAAGTGCTACGAGATGAGTTGGCCCAAGATGAAGAGAGCTTTGCGCGCAGAGTTCGTGCCTCCAACCTACATGGAACAACTTCGACGCCAATTGAGAACACCATCCAAGGATCCAAGTCCATCGACACGCATTTCAAGGAGATGAAGATTGCCTTGAGACGAGCCGGCGTGGACGACCCCATGTCAATGAAGTTCCACTTCATGATGGGATTGCACAATGACATCTCCAAGACCATCTTCCTCGAGAACTTCAAGTCCATCGACGACTACTACATTGGTGCTCTACATGAACAAGAATTCATGAAGGCCAAGGCTTCCACCCCGCACACTTCATGCCAAGCTTCACGACAAGCATGAGGCTAGTACCACCACGATGTCCAAGCCCGACAAGCTCCAAGACGATGCTCCAAGTGCAACTTCACCGCCATCCCTCTTTGTGGCATTGATGATGCCGAGTCTACCTTGACTCTTTTCAAGATGTTATGAGACAAGCACGACTCACGGAGACCTTCAAGGACCAAGCTTTGGAGGCAAGGGCAAGGGCAAGGATGATGCTTCCATCTTTGGAGGCGAGAGTGATGATGTGCCATCTTCGGCCTTCATCCATGGCGACGCATTTATGAGATGGTTGAGTATTTCACTTCGACCACGGCGACGATGATGACTTGAGTGACTTGTGCCACCATATTGAGAGTGAGAGTGACGCACCACTAGCCCCATATATGACGAGTTGCCCAATTCTCATGTGAGGAGAGCCACAACCACCACTTGAGTGAGATGAGTGACTCCACCATACGAGAGTTTGAGTGCACCTATTTTGAGGGAGTGAGTGAACCACCACATAGAGAGAGTGAGATAGTTGATAGGTCATGTGAGGCCACTTTCAACACTAACGACTTGACCTCTACCTCTATTGTGTCTTCTCATTTGGTGCTAGGTCCCATTTATGATGACGCCACGATCCTCGATTTACTTCGCCCTCCCTTTGGACAAGACGATGGCCATGGTGGACTATGATGCACCCCACATGGTTCCATCAAGATGAAGATGACCACCATTTGGTCTTTCCCACCTCACCCTACACCACTTGAGTGGAATGACAAAGGTAACATAGGTGACGGTGATGCTCTAGTCCCACTAGTGGACATTCTTGACATTGATTGCTTGCATGATGTTGATCACCCTATTGACATGCTTCATTCTAGTATGATTTCCCATGTGATGATTTGCCCATTTATGATGAATATGATGATTCTCATGTGGAGTCTATTAGTTGTGATGCTATGTTACATAGGATTTCTTGTGACAATTCTTTAGGTCACATCATGTTTGCTAATCCGCTTGACTTGTCATATACTATGCATGAGATCAACCATATGTCTTATTTGCAATCTCTCCATAGTGACTATGCATATGCCATTAAAATAAACCCAATTTGCACATATGGCATAGATGACAAGCCCATGGTTATTGGCATTTGTTTTTCTTGTGATGATATTGATATGCTCCTTTGCATCATTTATCTCATATGCCATGCCATGCCCACCTAGCTTCGGATATGCATTGTTTTGGATGTTGTCCATTTTCTCCAAATGATATGTCCGCTATTGCTTATGAGGAGGCCCCCATAGTTTCCTCATACATGTTAGGAGAATTTGATCCATCCTATTCATTGTATGATTCCCATACTTGTGTGCACCATATGCTCCCATGAAGAAACATGCTTTTGATGTGCCATATACTTGCATTCTCAATTTGTGTCCCCATCGTGTCATATACAATAACTATTCTTTCATGATGGATGACATGTTCTTATACCATGCATCAAATTTCTTTGAGCGATGCTTATCTTGTGCTAACTCACACACGCACATACACATCATGATGGATGATGTGTACATTTACCACACACACAATTTCTTTCGCTTGTGTCTCTTTGTGTAGGTACCATGAATACTTGTCGACCTCGCAATCCCACGAGTTGACAAAACGAGCTCTAGAGAGCAACGATGATTTGGGATCCCATGGATTGCCTTTCCCATCTTCACTTCAGCAAACACTTCAAGATTTCTTTTACATGGCCCTCACATGGTTATGGGTAGTTGTTCATTATATATCCTTTGCCCATCTTGCCATGTTCACTTTGCATGATATGCCCATTCCTATGCCTTTGCCATGCATTTGTGACCCATGCTTTGCATTACACATGATGATTGATTCTAGTACTTGTATGTATTTGCAAGCTTGGTGGAGATATTGTTTGGTATTGCCATGATTGCTTTGTGCCCCATGCCTATGATGACACTATGATCTTGCTTTGTGTTCGTGTATGTATATGTCATGTGCATTCCCTATGCCTATTATTTGTTTACATGACATGATTGCCATGATTTCTTCTAGTGTGTTGCATATTCGCCCACTAGTTTGCACGACTTGATCTCTATGCTTGCTCATGTTGCATCACCCATGATTCATAAGTGCTTCATCTCATGCGGTTGATGACAACCATCTATATGCTTTGCACATGATTGATATTGCTTCTTCTCATATATCTCCATGTGTTGCCTCTCCCATGCTAAATGACTTGCTATGTATGGAGTGCAACAATGCCCTTAATCTTGCTCATGAGATTGCCCCATAGCATTCTCGCATATATTTGGAGATTTTGACATAATTTTGTGAAGCATGCTTGCTTTACTTCTTTGCACCATATACCTAGTGCCATGAATATCGCCATTGTTGCATCATATTATTCATGCACTTGTGCTTCTAATGGTCAGTGAAAAGATGAGAACCATCATGATGGATGATGTGTTTATCTACCATGTACATACGCTCTTTGTTTTGTTGTGTGCATGTGTAGGATACTTGGACTTTGTGTCGACTTCCACTTCACGTGAGTTGACCATTCGAGCTCTTGAGAGCGAGCCTCATACATTCTACCACGACTCGCTTCTACATCAGATTTGCTTCCACTTCGCATTGTGAAGAATGCACAAGGACACGCCTTCAAGGTGACATCCTTCTTGAGCTTGGATATTGTGGATCATACTTCATGTGTTGCTTGCACCATTTGCACGCATGTGCTAGATATTGCTTTCACCCATGATTGCCACATTTCCATGCTTCATGACATATATACCTTTGTGTGTTGCATCCAATTCTTGGATTACTTTCTCCTATCACATGCTTGGTTGCAACAATGTCATTCCTTCCCATATGCCAAGTCACATTGATTGCTACATGCTTGACTTGATTGCCTCACACATGATGAACAATTGCTCTTTCTATTGTGTTGAGTGCCAATATGTTCACTACACCCTATGCACATTATGCTTGGATTGTCTTGCACTTGACCCATGTGTTTAGACACTTCATTTTATTTGGTGTTGTGAATACTTCCTATGCCTACCATCGACCATTTGTCGAGCGCTTTATACATGATTGCTATGATCTTGAGGTAAATGCTTATTCTCTTGTCACACATATTTGCATCACTACCTCACGCTTACATGTTTGTTTCCATGATGACCTTGATTTTGATCAATTCATATGCTTACATGCCATGTCACAATCCTTTGTCACACCCTATGCTATGCTTGATGACTACACTTGTTTGGTGAATCACCTCTTGAATGCTTGGTTTTGCACTAACGCTAACCACATTTGTTTTTCCAAGTGTTTGTTCCATTTGCTCCTTTTGAAGGAATCACAAGACGGGTGACATTGAGAGTGCCCATTTCGAGCTTCATGATGACAAGTACTTGGTGATCGCCCACTTCAACACGGCGACGCTATCTCTTTCCCATGGTGATTTGGTCTACGATCCGAGGTCGAATCTTTCCTAAGGGGAGGGATGATGCGAGCATCCCACGGTCATCACCATGTCAAGAGTCCGCTTGGCAAGTGACACGGCAACCTCTACTTCTCATACATAAAGGTGAATCTTCTCCTTACACGTGTTCACTTGACCCCTTCGAGGATGGTATACTACTTGACACTTCTCCCGTGCATGCATAAGTATTGTCTGAGCTTCACGGATGTCGAGGAGGAGTGCAAGCGCCAAGGAACCACTACACCGTCCATGAGGGAAGCATGGAAGAGAAGGAGGAAGAGAACTCCGGCAGCCTGAACGAGCGGTACTACGCCACTCCAAGCGGTACTCACCGCTAAGGCCACCTAAGCGTACTACCCTCCAGCGGTACCACCGCCATGAGCTCCGGCACTACCGCCTCGCTCAGAGGCACGCGGGCCTTGGCCTTGTATCCTCTCCCACTTACCCCTTCGTGGCTTAGACTATAAATAGACCACCTCCACTTCCTTTCTAGGGTTAGCAAATATGATAGCTCATTCTTAGGTGAGCTTTGCTCCTACCTCTACTCTTGAGAGAGAGAGACCTCTACTCCATTGGAGGCCAAGACCTCCATCTAGGAGAAGATCCCTGGACATATCATCAAGACCCCTCTTGGGCGGACTCCTTCAAGACTCTCCTCACGGAGATGAACTCTACCTTGTATCTTTCCTTTGTTGTTCATGTACCTTGTGATCTTGTGTGTTTGATTGTCTAGTGGATGTGTGATTGACTTGTTCTTGAGTGTTTCCTCAGATTTCTCCCCGCTTCTTCCCCTGTTCTTCAGATTTCTCGTGGATCCCTCCAAACGTGAAAGATCGACGCTATAGGGTTCCACCCTACATCAATAAGTATAGTATATACCCGTGATCACCTCCCGAGTGATCACGCCCGATAGTATAGCACGCGATTTGACAAGAATGTAGGGCCATAGATGAATGTACTAGCATCCTATACTAAGCATATAGGATTGCGTGTAAGGTAACAATGTATAACAAGGACAAAGCTATGCAGCAAGATAGGAGTAATCGAAGCAAGAATATGCTACACTACTCTAATGCAAGCAGATGAGAAGAGTAGGCGATATCCGTGATCAAGGGGGGGGCTTGCCTGCTGCTCGGCAAGAGAGAGGGGTCACAACACCATAGTCGAATCGCCAAGAGCAGCTGCGGTCTCAGAGTTCACCGGAGAGAAGAGGGGAAGAAACAATGAATACTAAGTAAACAGATGCATATCGATGCATGACATGACAAGTAAGCGAGGCTAGGCGTGCTCTAACGTGGTATGAGGTGGTACTCGTTATGGGAAACATCCGGAAAGTATTCCTGTTTCGTGGTTTTCAGAGGAGCCGAGGGGAAAGTTGCAGGTCTGATAGGTTAGGTGTGGCGACGAACGGATCGCGATCCGGATTCGCCTCGCTGCTCGAGTAACTTTCATGTTGAAAATATTTTAATCCGAAGTTACTGATTAAAAGATATGATTTTTAAAGATTTTATTAATTTCTCGGAATTTAATTAATTAATTAATTAATTGAAAATGATTTATGACGCCAAGATAATGTCATGCCGACGTCAAGAATCAACAGTGGTTGACTAGGTCAACCCGACATGTGGGTCCTGTCATTATACTCTATCTAATTAACCTAGCTTAGTTTAATTAATGAGTTAATTAGGTTAATTAGTCATTAGGTTTAATTAATCGGATTAATTAAATTAATTATTTACTTAATTAATTAATTAATTAATTAATTTTATTCATTC
>JAHIAM010016980.1:0-11345 GCA_021605205.1 Aegilops longissima | reverse complement strand
TTTCATGGAGGTAGTAGTGGTTTTTCTTCAATTGTGTGTTGAGGTCATGTTGTAAGGGTACCAAACCGACGGACCCATTTATGATTACGATCAACCTTCCGATGAAGACCGAGGAGTAACTCACGATCACATCACCTCGGGTGCGAGCTTGAGGACTTTGCTTGACCGAGGTATTTATGCGAGTCATGTGTGGCGAGTCATCATTGGTGGAGTAGGATGCCTTAAACTGTCCATCCAATGGACGAATGCCTTCATCGATCACAGCAAAGAGCCTTGCCCTTGTCATCACCGAGGTAAATGTCCGCTTGAGGACTTCAATCGAGGCAAGTAGGCAAAGTGGTTCAAAGTATCAGCCTTTGTAATTTAGTGAAGACCTTGTTCGATGAGTCTCATAATCCAAGGCATAAGGCTTCACTCAAATGGTGACATAGCTATGTTCGCCAGAGTCCTCATGAAGAAATCATGGAAGTTGACGGAACGCCATGGATGATGTTGAAAAGCATATTCTTCATGATGCCAACGACTTCTTCATCGCTCGAAGTCGTGGCCTTTGATAGGACTCATGTCTTCGCGTAATCCGATAGACAGTCCGAGGCAATATAGTAATTCCTTGACAAGGAATTTGGTTCTGGGGCCTTTGGTTTCAAAGGCTTCATCAAGACTTGCATATAGTGATTTGAAAGTTCGTTCGTCAGAGATGCGACGGCACCATCAAGTGGAGGATCTGAGTGGTAGGCACGCAATTCTTGTCGTGCCTTGTAGTGAGTGTTTTCAGTCATTCAATCTAAGACCCATGAGTTCACGTTCAGCCGTGATGTGCGTGCTGCATAAATCAAGAATTAGTTCTTCATTCCATCACATATATTAGTGCAGAAATTTAGAAGTCCCGCCGTGAAGAACACCGAGGATGCTCAAAGCCTGCAGCGACTCCATATCCACATGAGGAATATGAGCATGATCAAGATTTTATCCTTGTTGAAGAGCACCGAGGAATAGAAGTTGGCATGGTGGCAGTCCGTAAACGCCTTCCTAATGCGAGCGTAATCATATGGATTATAATCGTGAAGAACACGTGCTCGCAAAGAAATCTTCAGCCTTGAACTTTTGCTTGCTTGAGAACGGATTCTTTTGCTTGGGCAGAGGGGTGTCGGAGTTGCATCACCACCCAGAATCGTAAGTTCAGGTTCAATGAGGAATTTCTTGTTCTCACAGATGCTCCGAGGATCAGCAGCAAGTAGCTTCATCAAGACTAGTGCCTGGAATTTCTTGATGCACGTAACAGTGGGTTGAGTTTCTTCAGAGTCCACTTGGACTGTTTGTGTCGGGACCGAGGAATCTGTTGGAGCGGGTGAAGAGAGGAGTATTGGGATGCCGACTTTCCCAAAAGTCATCATTTATCACCGTGTGGTGCATCCAATATCCACATCTTCATCTTCACTTTCAAGACCACCTCTTCACCGTGAACCGAGGCATAGGTGAGGAAATGATTGGGGTTGAAGGGATTGCATCCACTTCAATTTCTTCATCAATCTGCTCGACAAAGCAGATGATGTTCTTCATCGATCCGACGGATCTCATAGTCTTCCAAAAGGAACAACGCCTTGATGGTACGGAGGAAATTGGAACAACATCAATTGATTTTCGATGAGCTGGTCATAGGCCTCATTTTCTTCGAGTCAAGAATCTGACATACCGATGCTTCTTTTCTCACAAATGCTCATTCTGAGCCTTGGTTTTCACACCAGAGGCGATGGAAGAATTGGAGTTGAGTTGGTGCAGGAGGAGCCGAGGAATGTGTTCTTTCAGCGAATCGGCGCGCTTGCCTGCCTTGAGATTCTTCAGCGCACTACTAGTGGGTGCCTCGGCAATTTCTTCGGGCTGGAATGGGATCATCAGCCCCGAACTAGCATTTTCATCGCAGTCGAAGGCCATCGCCGGTCATGTTCTTCAATGGTTACCGAGGCTTCACTGAGGAATTTCATGTTGCATCCGGCAACATTGGTGAAGTTGTCAGTTCACAATCTGACTCTTGGCTCTAGCCAATCAAAGCATAATATGAATCAAGTTTTGCTGAGGTCTTGAATTTCGTCTCGACCTTGAGAAGTCCTCGTGTCATCTTGATAACGCTTTTCTTCGTAGAACTCTCCTTCCTCAGATTGAGCCTTTTTGATTTCTTGCCTCTCAAACTTCCATTTTCTTCAGCTATGAAGTGAGTCAACATATGACTTTGTCCAGGTGTCGATGAAGGTCGGATAGGTATTGGGATCCTTGTGCCAGATCAATATAGTCGAGGATTTTCTTCAGATTCAAAGATGAGGCACAACGCGCTTTGGCTCTAGCGCCTTTTCTTGACGGTCTCGATGATTTCCAAGTTCATCATCAGTAATTTCTTCATGTACTTAGGAGTTACTATCTATATTCCTCCATTCCGTGCTCCATCTCCGCTCAATCTTCGAATACGCACTTATGCTGATTTTTGTTTTCTTCATCCGTCAGTAGTCAGATAGATTTCCTCGTGATTTCAAACGCAGTCATAACCTCGGTTTCTTTTCCTCCCTTCTGTGGCTTTCTACCGCCATGTTCTTCGCTTGAGGAAATTGAACAATTGAGTTCTCTCAAGAAGTATGCAGTTTTTCTTCGAGGAACGCTGCAAATGAGTTAAGTTGATGAGAACCTAGGGATTCAGCAATGACATTTGTACCGTGAACAGAGTATAGTTGCAGGAATTTGGAGGTCATATGCTTCTCTAAGGTTTTTCAAAAGAACAGGTTTTGAGGATTTTGACCAGATGAGCCTTGAGGAATTTCACTAAGCGCTCTTTTTGTCTTAGGTTCCGAGTTGTATAGATCGAGGATCCACAATTGAGGAATCTTGAAGAAAATCATTGCTTAGAGAAACAAATCAAGAGATTTGAGGTGTTCATATGTGTGAAGATTTGAAGAATAAACACCTTTGAAGATTTTCAAGAAGATTTGAGAATCAATGCAGTAATAAAAGTAACTTTTAATTACCAAGTGAAGAACATGACGTAATCGAGAAGAACAGTGGAAGTTCGTCTGCTCAGATCTTCCACGCCTCTAACTTGGCAGAGGAAGACAGCTACTACGGGCGGTGGAGTGAGGATTTCACAGTCGGCGCAGTATGCCGGCGATAGGTCAGGCAATAGAAGCTTTTCCTCACCGGCGATTTATGGAGAAGCGGCGGCGCTAGGTTTGAGGAGCTCGAGGAGAGAGATGTCGAGCAGAGTAAAAGAAGTGAGGAAGGGAGAGGGTATTTATAGACACAAGGAAAACGGATCGCCAAGATTTAGGACTAACATGCCCCTACCATTTCTCTTCACGACATGTGTCACCCACGATCGGTAGTGGAGATCGTAGCATCGGGTGAATAGAATAATGCATCGTGGGATGCGGAACGGTTTGAGCGGCAAAACGAAAGTTTGATAAGATCAGTTTTAAAGTTCCGCTTCAATTTCTTCATGTCAAGGACACAAGTGAAGATTTTGAACGAAGTTTCAAAGTAGAACGCAATGAAGAATTTGTGAATGGATTGGGTTGAGTATAGCATAGAGGGGAAGGGTCCGATCACATTCACTTAGCGTAAAAAGCGACTTGAAGAAATAGCCATAAGTGAATGTCGAGAGGACATAAACCCATATATATATATAGCCAATGAAGAAAGACGACGAAAAAGAAGATTTTAAAGTTGAAGAATTTGAAAACTCAAGAATTTCAAAACTGAGGAAAACTCAAATTTAAGATTTTCAACTTTGGTGGTGGCGTGACCCATCAGATAAGAAAGATGATTTCGATAACGCATAATTGTCGAGGGTTCTCGAGAATCAAATTCTTCATTAATTTCTTCACACTAGAGTGTTATTCTTCATTGATTGAAGAAAACGCTTCTTCATGTGTTGTACATCTAAGTCATCAATTTTGCATAAGTGTCGGATGTGTGTTCTTTCAAAGAATGTTCAAGATTCTAAGATATTTAGCTCACACCGCAACTTGCTAAATCTCTTCTCATCCAAGGGCTTAGTGAAGATATCAGCTAGTGTTCTTCACTTCACGTGTTCGATGGAGATGTCGCCTTCAACACATGGTCACGAAGAAAATGATGACGAATTTGAATGTGCTTTGTCTTCGAAAGTGCTGAATCTGTGAGCAATCTTGATGGCACTCTCATTGTCACAATAGAGTGGCACATTCTTCATGTTGATGCCGAGTCCTTGAGGGTTTGCTTTATCCATAGCAATTGAGCACAACACGAGCCAGCAAGAATGTATTCAGCTTCCGCAGAGACAAGGATACGCAGTTTTGTTTCTTCGAGGACCAATGCACAAAGATCGTCCGAGGAAATGACAAGTACCAGATGTTGACTTATGTCCACACGATCACCAAAGATAGTCGAGTCGTAATATCCAATGAGATCAAAAGTAGAGCCCTTGGGGTACCATAATCCTAGTGTTGGTGTGTGAGCTAGATATAGAAGAATATGCTTTAGCCTTATGGTGTGATTCCTTCTGTAGCTTGAAATCGGGCACACATGCAAACACTAAGCATTATATCCGCCTAGATGCACATAAGTACAATAAATAACCAATCATGGAGCGTATACCAGATCAAGTCAATACCATTTTCATCAAGGCATAGATGGCCATTTGTGGGCATAGGAATTTTGACACCTTAGCAATCTTGCATGCCAATTTCTTCAGAAATCTTTGAGGTATTTCTCCGAGATATGAATATGCCATTGTGTTGTTGATTAATTTGAAGACCTAAGAAGAATTTCAACTCTCCCATCATAGACATTTGATATTCTTCACTCATCATGTAAGCAAATTCATCACTATAACGCTTGGTCAAGACAGCCAAAGATAATATCATCAACATATATTTGGCACACAAACAGTTCACCATCATAAGATTTAGTAAAGAGAGTAGGATCGAGTGAACTGGTGAAGCCATTCTTCACTAAGAATTCCTTCAATGTATCATACCACGCCGAGGGGCTTGCTTGAGGCCATAGAGGGCCTTATTGAGTCTCAAGACTTTGTCGATTCTTGGATCTTCAAAACCGGGGTTGAGCAACATATACTTCTTCCTCAAGCTTACCATTGAGGAATGCACTTTTCACATCCATTTGATATAGAGTGATATTGTGATGGTTAGATAGGCTAGTAATATGCAATAGACTCAAGTCTAGCAACGGTGCAAAGGTTTCATCAAATCAATTCTTCAACTCGCTGTAGCCTTGAGCTACTAGTCGTGCTTTATTCCTCACCACAAGACCATTTTCATCTTGCTTGTTGCGATAGATCCACTTTGTGCCAATGATATTATGCTTTGCAGGATCTGACGCTCGACCAGTTCCCTCAATTGTTGAGCTCGAATCGATGTAATTCTTCTTGCATGGCCTGAATCCACTCGCCCGTAAATGCTTCATCTACCTTAGTGGCTCTGGATAGAGACAAAAGCATAGTGCCCACAAAATTTAGATAAATGTGAAGCTTTTGAGCGTGGAGAGGACTCGGCGCTTTAATGTCATCGATGATCTTCTCCACTTGCACTTCTTTTGCAACGCGAGGATGAGCTGGTTGTCGCCGAGGAATTTGATCATTTTCCTCAGACCATTTTCTTCAAGATTATCTTCGTGCATCACGACGTTTGCACAGACAGAATGAATTCTTCAGAGTTTCTTCAAGAGGAATGACATCCTCAGTTGCCTTGAACTCGATAGAATCCTCGTGCTGGTTCGCCTAACACGTAGGTAGGTGCTCTTTGCAGCCATTAGTTTCATCGAACCGCACATCTACAAGGTCAACAATCTTGTGTAGAGTGATGTTGAAGACTCAGAGGTGCGTAGTCCTTTCCGAATTCAAGCATAAACCTTCATGTGCTTTGCAAATTTAGAGTTGTGATGAGGATCTCTAATCCAGCATTTAGCATCAAGACTTTGAAATAACTTACATTAGGTTTCTTGTCGGAGGAGTTCATAGGCAGTCTTCTTGAAGAATTTGAAGATATACTGTTGATGATGTGGCACGCAAGGTCAATTGCTTCAATCCGAAACGACTAGGCGCTTTGTATTCATCAAGCATAGTGCAGCCATCTCAACCAGAGTTCGTTTGCGCCCACGACGCCATTTTGCCGAGGAGTATAGGAGCAGATAACTCATGAGTAATACCAAGTTCATCAAGATAGTCATCAAGACCGAATTCTTGAACTCGTCCATTGTCACTCCCGATGTGCTTGATCTTCACACCAAAGTTAGTTGAAGCCTCGAGGAAAATCGCTTGAAGACTTCCGCACTTGATTTTTGTAAGAACAATGTGTACCCATGTGTAACGAGAGTAATCATCAACAATAACAAGCCATATAGAGATGCATCTTAACTAACTGAATAATGATTGGGACCAAAGAGGTCCATGTGAAGCAATTCGGACGAGTAGTGGTCATGATAGTCTTGCCGGATGCTTGGCCTTGGTTATTTTTCCAGCTTCACAGTCCACATAAGTGATCCTTGAGGAATTTGACATTCTCAATGCCAATGACATGCTTCTTCTTCGCAAGCGCAGTGCAAATTCCTCATGCCTCAGTGACTAAGTCGCGATGCCATAGCCACTTTCAAGCTTTTGCAAGTAGGCACACATGGTTGTGGTCCCGTGGAGAAGTCAACAATATACAAGTCTCCTCTCCTAAAGCCTTCAAGACTTTGGAATTGTCACTTCCATAATCACAACACAACGATATTTGCCAAAGATAACAACCATATCAAGATCACAAAGCATTGAGATCGACATGAGGTTGTATCCTAAGGATTCAACAAGCATGACTTTGTCCATGTGCATGTCCTAGAGATAGCAACCTTACCAAGATCCAATACCGACTTTTGCCTTTGTCAGCAAAGATGATATGCTCAGATGTGACGGTGATAAGGAGCATCCATCAATAGATTCTTATCACCACCATGTGATTTGTACATCCACTATCAAGAACCCACTCAAGGTTTGGGTTGATTATCCCGCAGATGAATTAGTATTAACTTACGATCTCATATACTTCATCAGAAGAATATGATATCAATTTCATCGCATTTAATTTCATCACAAGATAAGATAAGCAGATGAGGACGGTGAAATGAAGATTCATTCATCATGATTAGCTCGCCCTTTCAGAATTTTCGCAGTCCCCAAGAAATTCTTCGACGTTAAGGCACGCCTCGAGACCTGACCTGCAGAAGAGATTAGTTCTTTTCTTCACCACCCACATCTGAAGGGGTGGAGAGTTCATCATCTGAAAGCACCATACGAGAATGGTGGCATAGAAGCCAAACCATTTCGCTTCACATAAGAGGGGTTAGGTAAGCATATGAATAAGGAGAAATTCTTCGAGGACATATGAACATATTGGTTTGAAGAATAATGCACATATTCATAGCCTTATCTCTACCCTCAAACAGAGTTGTTAGCACGATGATATTCATATGAGGACTTTGATCCTTTGAGGAATTTGATCCACGTGAGGAATTTGGTCCGTATGAGGACTTGGATCCATATGAAGAATTTGGTCCATATGAAGAATTTGATCTGGGGTTCCTGTTCTTCACGGTGGTGTCATGAGGACATTCACCAAGACTTTCAAGGCACTTTTGGGAACCCATATTTTCTTCATAGGGGAACGTCTCTCAGCTTAGTGCCAACATATCTAGCAAATACTTCACCATTCTGATTTTGAACAGTTTATAGTTGAGTCAAATGACTCATCGAAGAATGAGGAGATTCACATGTAAAGCAGATAAGTTAGATGGATCAACGGAGGTCCTTGCAGAACCCATGAGGTTTTGGGATACCGCCTGCTTCCAAGATGTTCCATCAGATTGAGTTTCCTCTCAAGGCAATACCTCTTTCCTAGGGTTCCTGTTGAGGATCTGCTTTTAAGCACATCACAAAGAGTCTCGATGCCTTTCTGAGGCTTTTGTACATGCCTGATGTACAATTCCTTCAGCTCCTGATCGTCAAGGATACTAGCAATGTCCTCGATGAGGAATTAGTGAATGCAGAGTGTGAAGAATTTGATGAGTAGCATTTGAACATTTCAGTGAAGAATTAGCAGATTCACGCTCAATGCACTTTAAGCATGGAGGAACAAATTTTTGAGAAGCGCTGATTTGTTGAGCAAGTAATGAATCGCTTTCAAGATCTTCATAACTCACTCTTAGCTTCTCCAGATCTTGCTTTGAAGAAATTCATAAGAAAGTTTCTCATGATCGATAGAGAGTGTTATGATGACCTTGAAGGTTGTGCTAGACCTCAAGTTCAAGATTTTCATGTAGGCTTAGTGCGATCCATTTTTCACCTAACATATCATCACTTTTGTCTAGCATGTTTTGAACCTTTTCAAAAGCTCTTGTTGTTTTATAGCAATCTTAGCAAGTTTAGATTGAGGCTTGAGATCCTCATCGATTCATTTTCACTAGATTCGAGGAGGTGAAATTAGTACTTTGGCACCTTTTGCCATGAAGCAATAGGTGGAGCGAGTCATCATTTTCATCAGCTTTGTTTCTAGAGCGGCTTTCTTCAAGTTGAAGATGGACTTGCTAATGTACAAGAGCCGACTAGCCACACCAGATTCGGATTCTTCAGCACTCCTCTTCCTCATGTTCCCGATTCAGCTTCAGAGTCCATTTCTGCCAATGAATGCCCGAGCCTTTTGAGCTGCTCTTCTTGTGAGAAGAAAGCTTTGAGGATTTTGATGATGAAGATTTCGAGATTCTTCTTCTTCTTCGCCATCTAACTGTAATCCTTGTGTTTCTTCTCTTAATTCTTTCTCCACATCGAGGACAATCTTGATGTAGTGACCAGTTTCTTGCATTTGTGACAAAGTCTTCTTATAGTCACTAGATGAGGAATCACCGCTTGAGGATTTTCCAAAGCCACCTACGCCTTGAGAATTTCTAGAATTTCTTCACAGAAGCTGCTAGCTTCGCCTAATTCTTCAGATCTCCAAGGCTACTACACGTAGTCTTCACACTCAGATTCGAACAGCCTTGGCCTTCAGCAACGTGTTTTCCAAGCCGTAACCATAGAGATCTTTCAGCAAGTTGAACTCGGAGTATTTAGCCTTCGAGGATATCGGCAGATCAAGAGACTTGTAGTCACTCGCTCTTGATCATCGCTGCGAGTATCAAATGAAGAATCAAGTGATCTTAAAATTTCTTCACCACATCATGGTCGTGATGTCAGCCAAGTGCTTGAAGCTCATTTGAGATGTCAGAGGCGATCAAAGGTTTGTTGAACATTTCGACTTCGAGTCTTTTGCAAGCGTTGAAGAGATTCCAAGAACATCAACTTGAGAGTCACGCTGAGTTGAGACACCTTCATTTACTTTGGACAGATGTCCCGATGAGCTTGGCAGATTCCAAAGCACTCACTCTTCCATATTGACCTTTGCTCGATGGCCACATATGATATTCTTCGCTGAGAATCGAGTTGCTTGAATCTCTTCACATCAGCAGATTCAGGAAGGTGTGACCGAGGGAACACCATTTTCCACAACATACGAGATCGTTGTCAATTGCTTCAAGATGCATTCGCATCTTGTTCTTCCAAAGAGGGTAGTCCGTCCCATCAAGGTAGGACACCCGCCGAGACCTTTGATCATACCTCCATGCCATATAACTAAAACTCCGTGGTTAAACTAAAATCACAGTAACAAGGGAGTACCTTTGCTCGATACCAATTGAAAGTGCTATATCGACTAGAGGGGGTGAATAGGCGATTTTATGAATTCTTCAATCGAGGAATTTGCCGTGAGGAAATTCCTTAGCTAAGAACTACTTGCAGCGGAATAAGTACTAAGTAAGCATAACAGAATACACGATAGTCATCATGATGAAATGAAGACAATCACAGAGTACGTAAAGCGAATCACAGGATAACACAAGATGAAGACAAACAGATCAAGAAATTGAACTGAGGAAATTGAGAAAGTCTTCACCAAAGTCTTCAAACACAGATATGAACAAACACTCAACACAAGAATGAGGAAATGAAAGGGTTGAGGAAATAGAACCAGTTAGGTTGGTGAAGACAATGATTTGTAGACCAGTTCCAATCTGCTGTCTCGCTTGTACGCCTGTTGAGCGGCCGAGTATTTAAACTCGAGGACACAAGCTCCCGGACACCACACATCCGAAAGCACGCAGCTCAGACACCAAGTCCTCACCAGATTCTCCTTGAACTAAGGTCACATGCACTGGCCCAATCACTCGTGGTAAGTCTTCAGCGACTTCCAAACCTTCACAGACTTGGTCACTCGCATCCACAATTCCTCTTGATGTTCTAGACCATGACGCCTAACCGTCTGGAAGAAGCACAGTCTTCAAAGGTAATAAGCGCCGGATCCACGCAGGATCAATTTCTTCAAGATGCTCAATCACTTTGGGTTTGTAGGGGTTTGGTTTTGGGTTTTCCTCACTTGATGATTTTCGCCAAAGTCCTCAGAGGATGGGTTGCTCTCAAATGACAAGTGTCAAGTTCTTCGAGCAGCCAACCAACTAGTGGTTGTAGGGGCGCTATTTATAGCCTAGGGAGCAGCCGACATGATAAGACATAAATGCCCTTCAATGATATGACCGTTAGGTGGATAAGATATTTTGGGACAGTCAAGAAGACAAGAACGGTCGGAAATTTGCTCTCAAATTCTCGTATATCATGTTCTCATCGTAGGCAATCCAGACCGGCGAATTCCTTAACTCCTCGCCAGAAGAAATTCTCAATACTGTAAGAACTTCGCTCTCACATCAAGAAATTGACTGAATCTGTATGAGATTTCCAAAGGCTTCACTCAAGGGATTGGTAGGTGTAGGATTTTGAGTTGAGCATCACATGGAAATTTTTCCTTAGTATTTCTCACTCCTTTAAAAAGACGGTGTTTTATGACTCAAGAAAGAGAAAATGAAACTACGAAAACAAAAGTCTTCACGCTTCATGTTCCTCAAATGAATACCAAGTCTTCAAGGTCACACCAATTTCTTCACTTTCAAAGTCTTCTAAAGTCTTCGAATATCAAAGTCTTCATTGAAGAACTTCATTTTAGGGTCGACTTTCTCTCAGAATATCAAACTCCTCATAGACTTATAGACCTGTGTACACTCACAAACGATTAGTTACTTAACCTATAAGTCTTCAATACACCAAAATCACTAAGGGCACTAGATGCACTTACAATCTCCCCTTTGGTGATTGATGACAATATAGGTTAAGTTTTCAACGGGATAAACATATGAATTGTAAATACGATAATGAGGAATTTGATTGCAAGATATAGAAGAACCTCCTCAAG
>JAHIAM010016978.1:0-17570 GCA_021605205.1 Aegilops longissima | reverse complement strand
CAGAGTGGTGATCGCCACGGCACGCTACCTTTCATTTACCACGGATTAGTTATGAACCTTAATAATTGTTATTTGGTGCCAAGTTTGAGCATGAATATTGTATCCGGATCTCAATCAGATGGCTACCATTTAAACCGAGAATAATGGTTGTTCTATTTATATGAGAGATATGTTTTATGGTCATGTCCGATGGTCAATGGTTTATTCTTAATGAATCTCGTAGTATTACAATGTTCATAGCGTGAATACCAAAAGATGTAAAGTTGATAACGATAGTCCCACATACTTGTGGTAATCGCCGCCTTTGGTCACATTGGTGTCGCATGAAGAAGCTCCATGCGATGGACTTTGGAGTCTTTAGATTATGAATCATTTGACACATGCTAACCATGCCTCATGGGCAAGATGACCAAGACTCCGCTCTCCGAACAATGGAGCGAGCAACCAACTTGTTGGAAATCATACATACCGATGTGCGGTCCAATGAGCGTTGAGGCTCATGGAGGATATCGTTATGTTCTCACCTCACGATGACTTGAGTAGATATGGGTATGTCTACTTGATGAAACACAAGTCCAGACCTTTGAAAAGTTCAAGGAATTTCAGAATGAAGTAGAGAATCAACGGACCAAAGATAAAATTTTACGATCGGATCGTGGAGGAGAATATTTAAGTCACGAATTTGGTACACACTTAAGAAAATGTGGAATCGTTTCAAACTAACGCCACCGAACACCTCAACAGAACGGTGTGTCCGAACGTGAATCGCACTCTATTGGATATGGTGGTCTATGATGTCTTACCGATTTACCGCTATCATTTTGGGGATACGCCTAGAGACAGCTACATTCACTTTAAATAGGGCACCGCCTAAGTCCGCTGAGACGACACCGTATGAATTATGGTTTGGGAAGAAACCTAAGCGTCGCTTTAAAAGTTTGGGGATGCGATGCTTATGTCAAGAAACTTCAACCAAAAGCTCGAACCCAAGTCGAAAAATGCGTCTTCATAGGATACCCTAAGGAAACCATGGGTATACCTTCTACTTAAGATCCGAGGGCAAGATCTTTGTTGCCAAGAACGGATCCTTTTCGAAAAAGAGTTTCTCTCGAAGAAGTAAGGGGAGGAAAGTAGAACTCGATGAAGTACTACCTCTTGAACAGGATAGTAGTGCAGCTCAGAAAATGTTCCCGTGATGCCTACACCAACCAAGAGGAAATTAATGATGATGATCAAGGTACTTGGATCAAGTTGCAATGAATCAGAGGTCCACTAGGACACGCTCCGCACTGCAGTGGTACGCAACCCGTCCCGGAAATCATGTTGTTAGACAACGTGAACCTTCGAACTATGAAGAAGCGAGATGGCCCAGATTCCAACAAATGGCTAGAAGCCATGAAGTCCGAGATAGAATCCATGTATGAAAACAAAGTGTGGACTTTGACCGATTGGCCGATGATCGCAGCGATAGAAAACAAATGGATCTTTAAGAAGAAGACGGACGCGATGGTAATGTCACCATCTATAAAGCTCGACTTGTCGCTAAGGGTTATCGCAAGTTCAAGGGATTGACTACGATGAGACTTTTTCTCCCGAATAAGCTTAAGTCCGTCTCAATCATGTTAGCAATTGCCGTGATACTATGATTATGAGATATGGCGATGGACGCCAAACAGCGCTCCTTAACGGTTATCTTAAGGAAGAGTCATATGATGCAGCCGGAAGGTTTTGTCGATCCTAAGAATGTCGACAAAGTATGCAAGCTCCAGCGATCCATTTATGGGCTGGTGCAAGCATCTCGAGTTAGAACATTCGCTTGATGAGATGATCAGCGTTTAGTTTATGTGCACTTATGGAGAAGCCTGTTTACAAGAAAGTGAGTGGGAGCTCCAGCATTTCTCATATTATATGTAGATGACATACTTTGATGGGAAATGATATAGAATTCTTGGACAGCATTAAGGCCTACTTGAATAAGTGTTTTCAATGAAGGACCTTGGAGAAGTCTTATATATTAGGCATCAAGATCTATAGAGATAGATCGAGACGCCTATAGGTCTTTCACAAAGCACATACCTTGATAAGATTTTGAAGAAGTTCAAAATGGATCAGTCCAAGAAGGGTTCTGCCTGATTGTAAGGTGAGATTGAGCTCACTCAATGCCCACCACGGCAAAAGATAAAGAAGAGATGAGTGTCATCCCTATGCTTCAGCCATAGGATCTATTATGTATGCTATGCTGTGTACCAGACTGATGTAAACCTTGCCGTAAGTTTGGTAGGAAGGTACCAAAGTAATCCCGCAAGGAACACCGGACAGCGGTCAAGAATATCCCGGCACCAAAAGGACAAAGGACATGTTTTCGCTTATGGAGGTGACGAAGAGCCGTCAGAAGGGTTACGCCGACGCTTAGCTTGACACGATCCGATGACTCTAAGTCACAAACCGGATACGTATATGTTGAATGGTGGAGCAAGATGGTGCAGCTGCAAGGTGAGCGCCGGTGGATCTACATGAAGCGGAGTACATGGCAGCCTCGGAGGCAGCGATGAAGCAATTTGGGTGAAGGAGTTCATCACCGACCTAGGAGTCATACCCAATGCGTCACCGATCAAACTCTTCTCGTGACAACACCGAGCTATTGCACTTGCCAAGGAGCCCAGGTTTCACAAGAAGACCAGCACATCAAGCGTTTCAACTCCATCCGTGAAAATGTTCAAGATGGAGACATAGAAATTTGTAAAGTGCACGGATCTGAATGTCGCAGATCCGCTGACTAAACCTTCCATGGCAAAACATGATCAACACCGTAACTCTATGGGTGTTCGATTCATCACAATGTAACTAGATTATTGACTCTAGTGCAAGTGGGAGATGTTGAAATATGCCCTAGAGGCAATAATAAAAGCATTATTATTATATTTCCTTGTTCATGATAATTGTCTTTATTCATGCTATAATCAGATTATCCGGAAATCGTAATACACGTGTGAATACATAGACTACAATACGCCCCTAGTAAGCCTCTAGTTGACTAGCTCGTTGGTCAGATAGTCATGGTTTCCGACTATGGACATCGATGTCATTAACGGATCACGCCATTAGGAGAATGACGTGATGGACAAGACCCAATCCTAAGCATAGCACAAAGATCGTAGTTCGCTTTGCTAGAGCTTTTCCAATGTCAAGTATCTCTTCCTTAGACCATGAGATCGTAACTCCGGATACCGAGAGTGCTTTGGTGTACCAAACGCACAACGAATCGGGTGACTATAAAGTGCATTACAGTGTATTCAAAGTGTCTGCGGTTGACACGGATCGAGACAGGATGTTCGTGATGACGGAGAGGTATCACCGCCCACTCGGTAGTGCATCATAATGAGCTCAAAGTGATCAAGTGTTCGTCACGGATCATGCATTACGGTACGGTAAAGTGACTTGCCGGTAACGAGACTGAACGAGGTATTGGGATACCGACGATCGAGTCTCGGCAAGTAACATACCGCCAAAGGGAATAGTATACGGGTTGCTTGAATCTCGACATCGTGGTTCATCCGATGACATCATCGAGCATGTGGAGCCAACATGGGTATCCAGATCCGCTGTTGGTTATTGACCCGAGAGCCTCGGTCATGTTCGATGTCTCCAACCCGTAGGGTCTACACACTTAAGGTTCGTGACGCTTAGGGTTATTAGGAAGACTTGTATGTGATTACCGAATGTTGTTCGAGTCCCGATGAGATCCCGGACGTCACGAGGAGTTCCGGAATGGTCCGAGGTAAAGATTTATATAAGTTGTCAAACGACACCGAAAAGTTTTGGGTCATATCGGTATTATGGAGGGCCACCGAAGGTTCCGGAGGACCGGGAGGCCACCTCTCCTGGGGCCACTTGGGCTGGGAGGAGCCAGCCCCCAGTGGCTGGGCGCACCCTGGCCCATGCGCCTAGGGCTGAGGGGGGGAACCTAAGGGGCGCCCCTGCTTGGGGGCAAGCCCCTCCTGTCGCCGCCTCTAGATGCATCTAGAGGGGCCGCCCTCCTCCCTTCCCCTATAAATAGAGGAGGAGGGCTGCAACACACATTGGCGCAGCCCTCCCTCCCCAACACCTCTCCTTCTCCGCGGCGCTTGGCTAAGCCCCGCCGAGAACTGTCACTCCATCATCATCACGGCTGCTGTTGGTTTCTCTCCTCAACCTCCTTCCTCCTTGCTGGATCAAGACGGAGGAGACGCGTCTCACTGCACGTGTGTGTTGAACGCGAGGTGCCGTCCGCTCATGGTCATCGTGATCCCGAGTACGACTCCATCATCACCATCCTCGAACGCTTCAGCGATCTACAAGTGGTATGTAGATGCAAACTCACCCCATGACTCGTTGCTTAGATGAACTCATAGATGGATCTTGGTGAAACCGAGGAAAAAATTTTCCGCAATTCCTCAACAAGCCTATGGTATATTTTGTTGTTCATTCATGATTCAAACCCTCCCGCTTATATAGACACCGGATAGGTTAGTTACAAGAGTCGGTTACAATGGTAGGAGATCTACATATCTCAGACGCTAAGCTTGCCTTTCCACGCTAAGGAAAGTCCTATCCGACACGGGACGAAGTTCTCAATCTGTATTCATAGTCTTGGAGTCCGGGCGATGATAGTTCGCTATCCCGGACACCCCTAGTCCCGAACTCCCTCGCAAGAGTCTCTAACCAGCTTCAATGACTACTTGTGTCCGGGCAGATATTGTCTTCTTTAAGACAGGCGGATTCTTCCTCCGGAATAATCTAGAAGATTGTGAATACCCAGATAGTGTCCGCCCGCAAAGATAACGGCGTACCACCGTAGGGTGAATAATTTTTGGTACGTATCTGTCGATTTATTCCGCGGGCGCGACATCACACTACCGCCAGCGCCTTTTATATGAATCGCTTATTGTTCACCAGCGCAGCCAGAAGTAGGCGTTTCTTGGCACGCCTTATTAAAGCATAGATCGCCCTTAACCCGGGATTCTCTACCACACGGACGCGGTAACTCCAACCGTGCCCGCTGGCACGCCTCTATCAAAGGCTAGTCCTAGTCACCACGGGTGGGTTTCAGTCTAACCTCTTTATAACGAGACCAAGGCCCTTCCTTTTACACTTCTACTGAGCTCATTTCGCCTTTGTGCCCAACACCCAAAGCTTCAGATTCAGGCGCTCGACCTCGATGATGTCCGGTTCACCAAAGACGGGCCGATGGATGTGTTCCTCATGTAGTTAGGTAAGTAAAGCTACAGACGCTGTGTATCTAACTGCGAGATCTCGCAGATAGGCTACTCTCGCCTGTGGCACATTCCCACTCTCGAGCCCGGCGGGAACGGTGTCCGTGTCTCACTTCCATCGGGTTTAGGCTTCGACGGATCTCCTTTGTGCTGGGGCCTGCGTTTTATTATGGGCTTGATTTCCATGACTTGAATCCGTATCCATCTCCATATCTCATTATTCATCAGCCGATATGAGGCCTTTCCTCCTATTACCCCCACTTGGATTTCAGGCTCAAGACCTTCAAGGTGGAGCCAAAAGATGATCAAGGGGCAACAAGCAGAGTGTGAGGGGTGGTCATAAGCAAATGTGTTGATGTCCATGGTCTAGGGCTCTTTTTCAAGAGGAGCTTTTGGTTTAGCTAACGGAGTGGTTTTATATCACCGCCCTGTAAGGCAACGAATGGGCGGCGCCTCGCCTTCCATTAGGTCCACCATACGGCCGGCATCAAGGGTCATCAGGCTCGAATGGGTCGCTTGCTGATCGCCGGGTGGTGGTCGATTCGAGACTCTGTGCAGGGATCAACTGCTGCAGCAAAGTGGCGCAGTTAAGGGTGATCCGCGCCAGCCTCAAGAACGCGCCGCCTCCGGGCTTGTGGGAATTCAACTGAGGGACCACGAAGCCTCCAAAATTTTATGGGCACGACGCCTGTGGAGATGTATAAACTGCTCTTCGATCACAAGAGAAGTGTCCGGATTTCTGACTGAGGATGGACTAAGCCGTGAATCGCCTATATCAAGTAGTCCCAGAATCGGACAAGCTGTTCATTCATTTATTTTATATATTCCCTTTTGAAGAGCCAAGCTTGAACAGAGTAGATAGCCAAGGCAAAGTTAATAAGTGTCCGCTCTCCTGTAGACCACGCCTGGATCCCATGTCATCAAGATATTGAAGGTCGCGCTTCTTTGAAGAAGGCGAGGAGTTGGGAGTTTATCAGTTCTCATGAAGGAGGCTAAGGAAGGAGGGATTAAAAGTCCTGCTTTTCTGAGGAGGGAAGAGGACTGCTTTAAAGATCCGGAGGTCATACCCAAAGAGGGAAGGAATTCGCCGAGAGTCCGCGCCGAAGTAACCCAATCAAGACTATTTCTGGCGGGATCAGCGCCTCCAAGAGCCGTAAGTAAAAGAAGGGTCTTGTAAATAAGAACATCCTCAGATGGCTTATGAAGATAACCAAAATTGTACTTTTGTAGTTCGACTCAGCTCCTTTCAAACAGAAATTTCGCCTTCGGGGATCTTTTCTTCCGGAGATGATGGAGAGCTAAACGCCTCCACCTGCTGTATCTCATAGAAGCTGGACGACCCGGGAGGTGTCGCCGGGCGAGGGTTCCCCCAAGTCCGCGGGCGGAAGGTCCGCCGCCAAGTGGTGCGGTGTGGTCGGAGGAGTCAAGGATCTGCTCAAGGAAGGTTATTCGTAAGATCACCGCGCTCTAATGGGTACGGTGATTGAAAGAATTGCATCCGCAGAGAGCGATTAGTACCTAAGCCGCCGTGTTTACTAACGGGTTTGAGGCACGTAAAAATAATGTACCTTTCCATAGCTATATATAAACGCCATTTATAGATAGTATTCCCCGAGACTCGGATGTTGTCAAAATCGACGACGCGTTTGCGATCAAATCAGTTTTAACATATCGCCGCCTTCCTACAATAGGTGTATGGGCATCCGGAGGCCACGGATCGATGAATATGCCGAACTAAAGCGGTGAATTGATGAGGCGGATGCGACATCGCGCTGGTCATCAAACGTTTGACGAGTCACAAGGTATGCCACTTCTATGCGCACACCTAGTAAGGGAGCTTGACGCTTGCTGTCTTACTAATCATGCTTACGCAGACTGCCGCCGTTATGAAGAGCCGCGGCGTAATCCCGCCCGAAAGAGCAAGCCGTATTCGATAATGTTGTGCCGCTTAGCGCTACCAAGAACTAGAAGCTTAACGTATGTTTCATCACCGGGTTATAAGAGGAGATGTCATATACAAAAAGTTGAGGAATACTACGACGTCAAGTGAGGTTCTTGAAAAGAAATCACAAGGGAAAAAGAGGGCTCTAAAAAGGCCGCCGCCGATCTAATTTAATGCCTAGCTTTGGAGCTGCCAAGAGGAGCTGAGTCGCTGGGGCAATTATGTTGGAAACCGCCGCCATGGAGGAAATATACGATACAAAGTATGCCCGCTGGATAAGTTGTGGGAGTTCGAGGATATTTATCTCGACTTACGCGAAGGCCATGACGCCAAGCAATTTCCGGGGCCGTAAGGGCACCAAGGAAGATCTATATTGGTCGCAATTCCATAGTCCGAGCATCCTCTCGCCACGACCGATCAAGGCTATTGAATGGGCCGAAATAACCGACTGCTCGGATTTGCCATGAAGCATGTCTTGACTCACTTGTGGCCGCAAGTGACCCCAGCCAAGAGCTATTTTCGCTAGTGCGCAGCCTTGCAGTGCGTACTGCCAGACGACACAATGAAGCGATCGGGCGGTATTGAGGTTGGATATTCCTACTGCGTCAAGCATTACATCGCGCAGATGAAGGCCACCGGCGTTGCATCCCAAGATTCGCATGTGTCGGTACCGCCAGCACTACTTTGAAGAAGTCTCCGACGGCGCTGCTTATTAGAGACGCAGGTTGGCGATATTATGTTTGAATGATATGTATGATTTGTGAAAAACATGTTTAAATACAATATAAGAGCTTTTACTTGTGCTTTCAAGTAGTAAACTACCCCGTATGCCGCTTATGGTTATGTATATAACCTCGAAAGATGGCAGTCCTTGGTGAGGGAGTTCTGATTAGGGGGACGCCCCGGATAGGCCGTGAACTATCATCATCGGCCGACTCCAAGACTATGAAGATACAAGATTGAAGACTTCGTCCATGTCCGATGGGACTTTCCTTGGCGTGGGAAGGCAAGCTTGGCGATACTGAGATATGTAGATCTCCTACCATTGTAACCGATCAGGTAACCTTAACCCTATCCGGTTCATAAACCGAGGGTTTTAGTCCCAGAGGATGCAACAACAATCATACCATAGGCTAGCTTCTAGGTTTAGCCTTTGATCTCGTGGTAGATCTAATTTCTGTAACACACATCATCAATATTAATCTAGCAGATGTAGGGTTTTACCTCCATCGAGAGGGCTCCAACTCGGTAAAACATCGTGTCCCTTTGTCTCCGTTACCATCCGCCTAGACGCACAGCCGGGACCCCCCTACCCGAGATCCGCCGGTTTTGACACCGACATTGGTGCTTCAATAGAGTTCCTCTGTCGCTAAGCTGGCCAGTAGGATGCCCATCTCGCCTTTTTAGAGACGATACTATCGCCAAAGGGAGCTCACGCCGCCGCACTCTTCGCCAGGTGGTTTTCTTATGACCGCCATCTTCGCCATCATACCGACATGACCTTCTCGAAATATCGAAACCAATTCTGTGTTGTCTCGAACTTGCCGGTCAGTTAGATCCGACGAAAGCCTCCTCCATAAACGAGGCTCTTTGATCGCATCGCTGCCCGGAGTCGCTATAGACTACGATCGATCGGGCCTAAACCGATCTCGAGAGAGATCAATTTTCCAGGCTACCCATCATGTTGCCGTGATAGAGCGTTATTCTGACCTTCATAAGGATTTAATCCCACCTTCGCATACCGTACTCGACAAGCGGAATCAACGCCATAAGTCGCCGCAAAATTACACGCCATCGACTTACGACTATAGTACAAAAGTGTTAGCATGGAGAGCTACCAAAAACCGAAAAGCAATTTTTGGGATAATCACTGTAATACATCCTTTAGTCCGAACAAAAGGCATCACATTACACCCGGGTTGAATACCAAAACCAAACCCCCTAGCAGTATGGAACTGCATCGAGGGTTGGCCTAACGACCCCGCAAAATCCATGACTTAGGGCGCCACTCCAACACACAACCTTCGAAGCGTATGGATACTACAGGCCAAAAGTGGCGAGGCTTTTTCATCGAAACCAACCCAAAGAAGTATCAAAGACGTATTAATAACCGACTTTCGTGATCAAATATGGAAACCAACAACCAGCCCTCGCCAAGCCTACCAAGTAGCAACAACAACCATGGAGCGACACGGCTATCACCTTCAACGCCACGACGCAACCTAAATTCAATGAGTAACACCAGCTGGCCCTCAAATCCGATAGTAGACGTTGCCTTACTAAGGTACTTCATGAGGGCGGCAGCGGATTAAACTCATCTATGAGGAAACCTCAAAAATGGAAATTGACTGAGCCGTATTGTCGTAAGCAGCACACCCCTTCGTAGGGATAACCTTTGTCGAGAAGTACGCCATGCAGAAAAATCACACTACATGTAGTGTTCGCTCACCGACACCATGTGTCCGAGGAGGTCACGTTTCAAGTGGCCCCATTCGCGCCGGATATCACGCTTAGCAAGCGTAGAGAGGTATCTACAATCTTTCCAAGCTATACCCTACCACGGGTACATGAAGCTCAAAATGTCTTGACCTAATGGATAATCACTGCCAAGGATCCGGGAGGACAGACTAAGTTGAAAATAAGACAACAAGACCGCCCTAGAGGCATTGTCCGGCCCTAGCGGCAGAGGAATCAGTCTGGCCAAGCGCTTCCACGTGAAGATAGGGATGATGTGATACCGATAAGAGGTCCAACCAATTCTTTAAACCACAGCGTATCGAGATAGTCAAATTTCGTGTCCATCCAACGGACTTACAAGGACGGCCTCCATTGGGGCACAATTAAGTCCCCGGCGAGGCTTGACACAGAATTCCTTCGAAAATTGGGACATTTTGCTCGGCATCCTCGCATAGAATCCCATCGCAGTCAGCAGAGCACAAACTAAATATCCTAAAAGGATTCAGCTACCAAGCAAACTCTTCGCCATTTTCCAAGCCTAAAAGACAGCCAACTTAGAAGCCGGATTCATCAGAGATATAAAGCATCCGGACGGGCTAGCCAATCCAGTAATGGTACCAAAAGGACAAATCCTGGCGCTCAAGGCGTCATTTTAAAGACCTTAATAAGGCCCGTCTAAAGGATCTTTCTTGCTCAGATCGAGCAATCATCGATGCTACCGCAGGCACTTCCATTCATTGTGCTTCCGACGATACCCGGACCATCAAATCAAGATGGCGGAGAAATGACCAGGTCGAACGGCATTCATTACCCATACGGTCCATTCTGCCTGCACAATGCCCTTCGGACTCAAAACGCCATTAAATATATCGCCAGATGATTCAAACATGTCCGCTACCCGATAGGCAAAAGAGAGGTATTAATGAGACAATGTGGTCGCCAAGACCAAACATGTCGGAACTTAGTAGAATACTTGAGGTGACTCGAGGGAGTCCCGGATAGGGGTGTCCTGAATGGACTACCATCATCGGTCGGACTATCATCGGCCGGACTATCATCATCAACCCGACCAAGACTATGAAGACACAAGATTGAAGACTTCTGCTGTCCGATGGGACTTTTCTCATGTGGAGGCAAGCTTTCATACACGGATATGTAGATCTCTACCATTGTAACCGACTTATGTAACCCTAGCCATCTCCTGTCTATATAAACTGATGGCTCTAGTCCGAGGGATGTAAACAACAACCCTTACAATCATACCATAGGCTAGCTTCTAGGTTTAGCTTCCTTGATCTCGTGGTAGATCCACTTTGTAAACATCCACAATATCAATATCAATCAAGCAGACGAGGGTTTACCTCCATCAAGAGGGCCCGAACTGGTAAACATCGTCCTTGTCTCCCTGCTACCATCCGCTTAGACGACAGCCGGGACCCCTACCGAGATCCGCCGTTTTGACACCAACAAAGGACATTTGACAACCTCCGAGCATATGACATTAAGCCAATCCAAAAAATGCTATTTCACAGACCAAACCGGAAAGCTTCTGCTTCATCAGATCCCACGAGGAATTGAAATAAACCCGCCAAAATCCAAGCTCGCGGACAATTGATATTCCAAAAGACTTGGCAGATGTTGAAAACTAACCGGATGCGTAGCTGCCTTGTCGCTTCCACTCTGCTTGGGAGAAAAGGCTCGCTTTCATCATTTCCTCCTACAATCAACATTTAGAATGGATTTATGTCGCCATGTTTACCTCGAAGAAATAAAGGCCATACCGGCAACAACCGTTCTCGTCATACCAACTCCGGGCGAGCCTATGTTATTATATATCGCAGCAACACATCAAGTTGTTAGCGCTGTACTGCTGTTGAACGAGAAACGTATGCGTCACAAATTCTCTTCAAAAACTAGTGTACTACGATCCAATCGCTCTAACTCCATGCAACCTGCACCCACATTATCAAAAGATAGCGAGTGCGTGTCATGGCATCCCGAAGCTGCTTCACTACTTTCAAGAGTGTTCAATATGGTGGCCTCCGGCACCTCTCAACGATATTATAAACAATCGCGACGAACGGGCAGGATTGCAAATGGGCTATCGAGTCTTACCATTTGACATAACTTACAAACCACTACGAGCTATAAAGTCGCGGTTCTCAAGTGACTTCATCGCCGAATGGATCAAGCCAACTCCCAAAGAGTACGTTCAGATCTAATCGATCATGCATTTCGACGGATCCAAAATGTTCAGATCCAACCGCGGGCCAACTCACTTGGCCATCCGAGCAGATCGAAGTTACCGCATTGGCAGTCAGGTTTGAAGCCTAAACTTCACGGCCGATATCCGCGACTTGATCTTCGATGGATCTGAGCCATACCGAGCGTGCCGCTACTGCCACGATGGGCATGACTTAACTTACCGCGGACAGCACTTGAGGTCAAGACATTAATCCGCCCGACCCATAGTCCGGAGCCGATCGTCAATCGAGGACGGATGGCGGACACCGCCGAGCTGCGAATTTCACGGTGATGGAGCCGAACACTTACCTTGTCCCGCATAAAGCTATGACTCGAGGTGCGGACTCTCGCCGACCAACCTCCGCGCTACCGCCACGAATCCGGACACCATCATGGAATTCACCACGCGACATCTTTTCAGCACCGCCGCGATATCATAATTCATCAAGCATCTTCGCTATCCGAGAGCCTGGCCAACTACGCCAGGATGGTTGGGACGCGGACGACGAAGAAATTCAGAGCCCACCCACCACCCACTTCGAGCCACCGCCGACGATTTAACCGACGACTGACCACGACCAAGACATCGACGGATGGACGATGATGCCGGAGACTACAAGAACCAGCTACAGTGACACCGAAGACCACCTCATCATACGACATATACATGGTGGACACCCCAAAAGATGGGGACGGCGAAGCAAACGGAGGCCGACTTTAAAGAACAGCCTGTTGGCCAACAAGCGCCATTTAAATCCCGCCACTCAAGAAGAATGGAGATTCCGCACAGAGATAATAACACCCCGTAAAGTGCCGAAGACAACTCCCTCCAAAGACGATCCAAAGGAGGAGGAGGTAGGCAAGCCCTCACGAGAGGGCGGCATTTAAGAGGTCGAGGATGACAATTACTTACCTCCTCCGAGACAAGGCAAGCCTCGACGACGATTTAATTCGTCAGGCTCGAGGATCCCGCCGAACAAGAGCTGCTGACGCAGGCTAATGGCCATGGCAAACAGCCTAAAGAAAAGCAGCAACAGCTTTCAGTTGATCAAGACCTTCGCCGATCAGATGGACCGAGGTCCTCGCTCAAGAGTATGAATGCCCTCCAAAAGTTACCTAAAACGCAAGTTGCTCCCCCGATTAGGAGGAAGTACAAACCTACATCACAAACAAGACAATACGGCAGACCGACCACCTCGTGGTCATGAGAGAGGCGCAAGCCTCCACTAAAACTGCATTCTGCATCGCCTAAAAGCATGAAGCCACTGGGAACGCTACGGACTTAAGTAGATATATTGAGGACAAGGCAAGACAATCCAGATCTATCTATGGATCACGCGGGCGCTCTAAGACCCACGATTAATATACCGTCACACGGATACAACTACTCCGCCGGGTTAACACAGCAGCATAACGCCTCTCGAGCTACGGCGATATTGCTCAATACAGAGGCGCCAGACACCCACTATGCTTCACCGACGAAGTAATGGATCATCAACCTCAAGGGTTTAAACTCAATATCGAAACCTACTATGGCACAAAGACTCCGGGTTTGATTGAGGATTATCTCTCCATATACATGGCTCATGCGACATCTTCACGCCATCAAATATCTCCCATTGCTTAAAGGACCAGCTCGGCATTGGCTTAACAGCTCGCCCAGAGTCAATTGATGTTGAAGACCGGAAGCCATTCGACAACTTGTGGCACGATAAAGCGATCACCGGACGCAGATGACCTAAGCCACATAATCCAAAGAGCTGCATTTAATCGCCAGCAATTCGACACGTTCTAACAAAGAAAATCAAATCGCCGATCGTCTGATGCAGAGGCCTCGCTGCCTCAAACATAACATCCGCGACGAGTGGTGGCCCGCAGGACAGAGAAGCCGAATCCATGGCAGCCCTCACATCACTCATGACCCGCTTCAGGCGGGAGAGGATAGCTGGCTAGCTCAGAGCAACAACCTCAGAAAACGCTGGCAGTCCGGATACCAAGGACCGCAATGGCAAGGCCAAACAAAACAAACGCCGTGACACCGACATAACAATGAGGATACGGCAGTCAACGCCGGATTCCGAGGCTCCAAGCCCGTCAACGGAAGAAGCCATTCAAAAGAACCACTCCGGCCCGGCCCATTTGGACCGAATACTCGACCGCCTTGCAAATACATGGAACCCCGAAAAGCCAGCTAACCACACCAACAGAGATTGGGTATTCACAGGCAGCAAATTAATCGCCAAAACAGGACAAGAGGCTACACACATGACGAGAAGAGACCCGCCACGAACAACAGAGGACAAAAGGATTCCCTCAAGTTCGGACGGTAAACATGATATACGAACGATATTCCCAAGAGGGAGCGGAAGGCATAAGGACGATACGGCGGAGCCAACGCCTTAAAATTCAACCCATGGTCTCTCTTGCCCATCACTTTCGATCAAGAGACCATCCGACCAGATCCGCCATGGCGGATTCGCCGCATTGGTTTTAGACCCAATCGCCGATGGATTTCACTCACGAGTCCCGATGGACGGCGGCAGAGCCTCAACCTCGCTTTATCGTGATACGGCGCAAGATGGGCATAGACCCTTCAAGGATTAAACCTACAAAGACAACCTTCAAAGGCGCCATACCAGGTGTCGAGGCCAATTGTACTGTGCTCGCTTACACGAAGTGGTCTTCGATCCTGATAATTTCCGGGCGAGGAGTTAATCTTCGACATAGTCCTGCTCAGAGGCTATCACGCTTGCTCGGATTAACCGCTGTCAAAATTCAACGCGTGCCGCATTATGCATACCTTAAGCTCAAGATGCCAGCCTCGTGGAGTCATCACGGTCAATGGAAACACGAACGCCCTCCGAACGGAGGAACATACAATGCTCGCCAGAAGTAGAGCAGCCTTTAAGGCATTTTCGAGTCCGCCTAAACGACCGGACACGCCAAACGCGCTCGAGCAACATCAACTAAGACCACCTCGGCCCCGAAAGCATCGCCAGAGTAATGCGGCCTCAACCCCAGCCCTCGCAAAATTGTAAGACAAACTCTCACAGACATAATTACGCCTGGAGGCCTATAGGGGAAAGGCACAACCACAACAGACCCAGAGGCGGTTCGACCACACCAGGCTCCTAAGTGTCGCTTTTTTTCTTTTATTTTAACTCCGTCCGGCGTGCTAACCTCGCCGAACTCATGATGCAACAGCTGTGGAAGGACAAAGGCCGATTTAACACTGTGTGGTCTCCATCACGAGCATTAAATTTGTTAAATACAACATTCGCGCCTACCCTGAGGGAGACGCTTTTAATTCGGCCCAACCTTTGCTTTCCGTGACTATTTGTATCATTCCGATCATAGTATATATCTTCTCTAATAAAATGCAACATTTTTGCCCATAATTGCATTATTATATATATATATATATATATATATATATATATATATATATATGTTCATTTACGACATGTTGCACTGTGACATTTTGGTACGGCCAAATACACCAGGGCTTATGTTCTCCGATTATGGTGTGATAAAGTCCGAACACTTTCACAAGTGCGGCACCCTAACTTATAGCATTATATGAATCGCTCAATCATGTCTTGGGTCAATAGTTGGTTTGCCTGCCCCATGTTTGGCACCTTACGCCCGCTCTATCGCTAAGGTAGCACTGGAGAACCATCACATTGCTTCCTTGAGCCGGGTTAACGCTCAAAGGAGAAAGCTAAACTGACTGTCATGATAAGGCAAGAGATGGTCGCTGTTCGAGAGGTCCTTTCGGTCCTTAAAGACCTACGCCGCCGAGCTGTTCGGATAATGTCCGATGAAAGTGGATAGCGCCTCAATTCGGCCGTCCTCCGATACTAGGCTTCACCAAATTTAAAATTATAGAATTCTATGGCTAAGGAGAGTGTTCAACACTATAAGTCCGTTGCCTTGTTCGCTGTGTTGAGCGCCCCTAGATGGACCCAAAATGGGAACAAGAGTGCTCAAGTTTATCCCAACACCCCAAGACTGTGGCATGGGGCGCTTCACGACTTGCCATCTCTCGATTTAATAAACGGCCGCAGTAGGTAATATTTTAAATTAAAGCTGCTTAGCGATATGAACAAAGTTTTCAGCGCAGTGATAACACATTGCTAATTTACTCAATAATTACATCCCTGGGCACTCATCCGCAATCTTTGGCCCTTCGGAGTCTTATAGTACATCTCGGCGACATATTCCTTGCTCACCGGTGGCGCGCTGCTGATTAGCTTCTCCGCATCCAGCTTGCCCCTAATGCACCTTTTGCGCTGGCAAGGGCCCGACGAGCACCTTCAATACAAAGCGGAGCGCTTGATAACCTCCACCGGGCACGATCCACCAACCGCCGAAGAGGCCGGTAGCCCTGCATGGCCTCTCCAGGTCCACCGGACTATGAGGCCCTTCATGGCCCGCCGCCACCTTAGGAAGCTCGACCAGCCGCTTCACCTGGTCGCTAGGGGCACTGATGGCCGGCCTCAGATACCGAGACCGTAAGACCTTCTCCCTGAGCTCCTCCTCGGCTCGGTAGAATGCGGCGGCATCGCACGCCGAGGCAGATCTCAAACGCCTCAAGAGCTCCAATTCGTAAGTAACACGAATTTACATTCACATGCTTGCTTTGATGAAAAATGCCTTACCCGCCGCTATCTTCCTCACCAACTCAATCTCCCAAGGGACTTATGGGCATCGGCCTTGGCAGTTTTGGCACTTTCGGAGCCGAGGCAAGCTCGACTCGAAGTCTTTGAGTCACGCCCAAACTCTATGCTTTTCCATGAGAGCCCGGAGGTCTTGCTGAACCACCGCCACCCGCGCCTCTTGTTTTCTCGCCGCCTGCCTGCGGTCGGATTATGCTCGGTCCGACACGGCCTCCTTCGTGGTCGCCACTCGCTCGGGGCCCCCCAGCATCCATGTTATCCTTGTTATTTTTGTTGCAACCTAAATCCTTTTCTGAAGGTACAAGTTCAAAGTGGTGTTATCACCTTCTTTGTCCCGAGCTGCTTCCGGGCGGTGAGCTCTTGCTCGACCGCCGAGCCTCCTGCTTCAGCACCGACCGCACAAGGCAAGAGAGGTCAGAAGAGCCTGCAAACCCATATTGACATAATTTTTAGCAACCCCAGATATCTTTTTTTTCAGATCCTCATCCGCTTTCCCCAACACCGAACCGAGCAATGGGCTACTCTATGCGGTATTACATTGCATATTTTTAACTTCTTACCTCAAAGCCTCGAAGAAGGCTATCGAGTGGTCAGCCCGCCTTGGCGGCTGCACTTTTCAATCACCGCACTCATAATAGTGCGTGTTCTCCTCGGGAAGCGCTCGCAGCGCCCAAAATTGCCCGCGCCCGGTTGGACGGAAGCCGCCGCCACGGTCTTGCCCTTCATTCGAGACGCGCCGGACTCCGAACCACCGGGGTTCTGATATGGAGTCCCGCGAAAGTCCGGAGGACGCCTTTGTGGCGCCCGAGCCTCCCTGATGGGTCCCTTCTGGGATCCCACCTCGGCCCTCGGTCGCGAGGGGTGGAGGCGGTCGATGGAGTCTACATCCGACGGAGAACACCCGCCGATGAAGCGGGAGATCATCACCGGCCGGACTACAGCAGATGCGGCATCGTAATGACACTATGTGAGCAAAAAGAAATTATAAATCATTCA
>JAHIAM010016977.1:0-12512 GCA_021605205.1 Aegilops longissima | reverse complement strand
AAGAGGAGGAGGAGGAAGAGCCGCTGCACCTCCCCGCTAAGTCATAGAAGTTGATGGCAGATGCCATCAAGACTGGTGCTGCTCCTTCCAAGCCAAGTCTGCTTCCCAAACCTCGCTGCACCCAAGCCTAAAGCTCCACCAAGCACCCCAGCCTTCGCCCAAAGAGATCTACTAGGAACATCTCAGCTGCAGAGAAGAATAAGGCCCCAGTGCCTGAGGTCCAAGAGGATGATGAGCCACCAATGCTCAGGAAATTAAAGCCCAAGATCCCAGATCATAATGATGATCATCCAAAGGTCAAAAAATGAAGTTGAGGAAGGATCATGGTCTCGAGACTGCTAGGATGTAACTATCGAATATAAACCGCCCAAGGGGCCGGTTTACCTCGCCATAATTGGGGCCCATGAAGACTCGAAGGTGGCGCTGTCAGAGAGCTTAGAGGCCCGAGCCAGGCTAATTAGGGCCCATAATGGTAAAACCGCCATAACCATGTAACTTGTGTTGTAAGACAAGAGAAAGGAGAGACCAGCCGGACACTTGTATGAGCCGGCCTCGATCAGAGGCCGCTGACGTCAACCTGTATATAAGGGGACGACCCAAGCGGTTTAGGGACGATACAACGACAATTCGAGGCTTAGGCGGCTATTGCTCCCTAGTCGCCAAATCACATCAATCCCATCACAAACTAGACGAGGCTTTTACCTTCATCAAGGGCCGAACTAGTATAAACTCTTGTGTCTTTAGGTCCGCTTAACCCTCTAAGTTAACCCGCACGATGGCCCCGCGACTAAGTCCTTTCATGAGGACATCCGCCGTGACAATTCCACGACAGCTGACGCCCACCGTGGGCTATCGCATCGATGGTTTGATGATCTTAGAGGGCAAGTTCAAGGACTCGGTTATGTCCGAGGTCGGATGACCAAGAGTCGTCGCGACAAGCTTCTACATCGACGATGCAGTGGGCCCCGAGGCCGGCTCGATTGAGCACGGTACCGGTCCCTTTGGTGGCATACACGTGTTCATCGGCAAGATCGGTGAGCCAGTGCCGGCCGCATCCGCACCGACCTCGCCGAGACGGCTCAAGAGCGAAGACTGCCTGCTAAACCGGGTCCGCTGCTGCTGGGGAGTCATCCACGGAGGAGACTATGAGGGCGGATCAAGATCCGTGGCGAAACCGTTGTCTACTCGGCGACGAAGTCGTCGACGGAGAAACCGAGTATCCGTATTACCGCAAGATGGCCGATCGGGTGTTCCGACGGTGAGAGTATTCCGACCTTTGATCTGCCCTAACTGGGTTGGAATATTCATGGTCGGTACAGTTGTACGCTCACTCTTCGATCACGCGCCAATGGTCGCCGTTCAAAATGGGTGATGGCAGCGGCAGAGGCCTGCGCCCGCCGCTCAAGTTTTATCAACTATTTGACGATTGTCATGGCAGTAGGCTAACCCGCAGATCAAGACCTGCATAATGCGGAGATTGCAAAGGTGAAGGAACAAATCACCAAAGCAAAGCGGATCTCGGCGGCCGGGCGTAGGATGGCGCAGAACGGCCGCTTTGGATGCGCAGCTTATAGGCTCATGCCGGATCGTAACGCGCATGAAGTCATGAAAAGAAAGTCAGATCCCGCTTGCCTCGGTTTTCGAGGAAGAGACTCTTCAACACCCCATGAGCAGGGACCAGAATCCGCCGCGTGGTGAACCGCCGAAGCACTGGGACGGGCGCACCGATTCAGCCCCGGTGATAGACCGCTCGCCATCATGCCGGGCACCAGCTGTGTAAACACCTCCGTGTCACTACTCCAACCCGATGGATAACCTTGTTGCGGCGCGCGCGTTGAGGCGATTCCAATCGGCGATTCACCACAGCGTAGAAACACGCCGGTCAAAGAGCTCCTTAGGACGGCTCTAGTCCAACAGAAGCATATTCATATAGCCGGATCGGATCCACTCCACCCTCGCCAAGCCGGAGCTATAGTAGGCACGCAGATGAACCGCCGTGTCGTAATGCGAGCGGTGCACCCGCAGCAACAATCCGGCGGGTGGTTTCGGAAACGCCAAGAGGAGGTGGACCGGCCAGGCACGAGGGAGGCCGAGTTAAGCAAGACAGAAGATGAGGATCATCAGCCGCCGGCTTCGACCGACCATCTTCGAGCCTGGGGTTACATCTCGCTCTTTGGGGTGCCTTTGCCTCGTACTCCGCTTTACGCAATGTACGCTTGCCCAAAGATTTCAAGGGCCACGCAAGGTGCCCAATTATACCGCCGATCCGGCTCCGAAGCGTGGATAGAAAGTTATGAGATGGCCATGGAGATGCTGGATGTGGATGAAGCTGCATGTGCAAAGTATTTCACCATGATGCTTGAAGGCACGATCCTGCATTTGGTTGAAAAACTTGCCACCCAATTCCATCAGTTCATGGACCCATGCAGGACCCGGTTCATTCAAAATTTCAAAGACACCTGTAAGCAGCCCATGTCGTGGTGGACTTGGCGGCTTGTGTCCGAGCAGAGGAGAATCCACAACCCGTGGGTACGCGCTTCGGAAGTTTTACATTCTTCGCATCGATCAACACCGATTCTGCGATCTTAACCCTAGAAGGCAACTCGCCGTTCAAACCTTTAAAATTGAAGTTGGGTCGCATGAAGCGCTTTTGCAATGACATGGGCACTCTCATGGGTGTTTTAGTGAAGTATGCTGATTCGATAGTACCAAGGATCCCGAGTCCGAGGAGGATGATGAAACAGGAAGGAAAATGATACAAGCAACTCCAGAGGCCAGCAGATCACCGGCGGGGTAATGGAGGAAACAAGCGAAGGCGAATGGTAACATGGGCTTCAGAAGCCTAACACCAACGCACAGGACAAGGGTCAACGGCGCAAGGGTAAACATCCGAACCGAGGTGGTGCGCTAATCACAATCCGGACCGTTGAATTATCTGCTGAATCAACCCGTCCAAGCATGGGACGAAGGAGGCGCCACAACCACCTCGGAAGGATTGTTACATTATGCAGAGTTCAAAAGTTCTAATGCTTTCCGGTATGATCAAGGGCCGCGGCGGTTGTGGTCCGCCCGGTTACGGTGGAGGAAATTCCGTCCAGGTTTAATGGTAATCCGGGCGGCGAATAATCAGAAAGTAATCGAATAATCGAGCAACCAAGGTGGTTATAATCAGCAGCAGCAGCAGCCGGTTATCAAAGCAATCCGGCAGCTTGAATGGTGGATGATCACGCCTTCACCACTAGCTTGGACAAGCGAGACCGAAACTTCGAAGCGGGCAGATCAACGTTGTTGAACCGCCGTGCCTGCATTACCACGCTGGTCGAGCAGCCTATTGTGTGGAGTAGAGAGGATCATCCTCCTCGGGTTGACAATCCGGTCACTAGCCCTAGTGGTGGCGCCTCGTGGGAGGATACAAGTTTACCAAGGTGTGATGGACGGAGGAAGTAGCATCAACATCCTCAGATTATGAGACCTTCCGTCGTAGATGGGATTAACAGATAAACATCTCAAGCCGCCCAATACAAGTGTTCATGGTGTGGTGCCCGGCAAGTCAAGATATCCGTTGGTAAAATAGCTCGGAGGTGGCCTTTGGGGATGAACATGACTCTGATCGAAACATTGACATTTGAAGTGGTGAAAATTCAAAGCCCTTACCACGCCTGCTTAGGGCCGCTTATGCCAAGTTCATGGCGCCGCCTTGTTATGTCTATTTGCGCTAAAATGTCGGGTCATAAAGGGACGATAAATCCATGGAGCCGCAAGATCGCTTTAGAGTGTGAGGAAGGTGATGCGGCTTACGCAGAGTCGGTTTGTGCCACCAAGAGCTAAAGTATTATAAAGATAATGTTGATCCGCGGATATGACCCGCTGAAGAAGCCAACTACATGAGCACGATCCGGATCTGAAGTTTAAATCGCGGCTGAGACTAAACTTGTTGACTTTGTGCCCGTGATTCGCCCAAGCGTTCAAAGATCGAGCTAACTTGGATCCTAAATAGGAAAGCGTGCTCATCGAAGTTCATCCGTGAGAATCGGGCATTTTGCATGGAAGCCTTCCGACATGCCGTGTACCGAGGAACTCAGCGAGCACACTCTTAATGTTGATCCAAGTACAAACCGTAAAGCGCTTCTTCACGGTTTAACGAGGAAAGGCGCAAGGCCATTGGAGGAGGTTGCGTGCTCTTAGCAGGTTTTATCGCTTGAAGTTTTCCATCCAGAGTGGCTTGCTAATCCGTGTTGGTCCTTAAGAAAACGGCACTTGGCGATGTGTGTGGATTACAGATCTTAACAAGGCTTGTCCAAGCAGATCCTTTCGCCTCCCCGCATTGACCAGATTATTGATGCTACGTGGGTTGTGAGTGTTTGAGCTTTTGATGCATATTCGGATATCATCGATTAAAATGGCGGTTAAGGACCAGGAGAAGACAACGCTTATCACTCCCTTTGGAGCCTTCGCTATGTGTCTATGCCTTTGGGCTCAAGAGCGCTAAGCTTAATTTATCAGCTATAAGAGAATTGCTTGCACTAACAGATCGGCCGAACGCATGCTTATGTGGATGATATTGTGGTTAAATCAAGGAAGAAGGAAACACGATTGAGGATCCGAAGAAACCTTTGACAACTTGCGGGTGTACAAGATGATGCTTAACCCGCCAAATGTGTTTTCGTGTTCCGCAGAAGTTATTGGGTTTTCTTGTGTCCAATGGGGATTGAAGCTAATCCGAGAAAATTACGCTATCACCTCCTTGGCTAAACCAAAGTGCATTAATGATGTCCAAGGTCGGGCGGGTCGGATTGCCGCTAAGCCGGGTTTATCACCGCCTAGGAGAGAAGGCCATTCCTTTGTACCAGATGCTGAAGAAGACGGATCAGTTTGTCTGGAGTTCAGCCGCCGATGAAGCATTGGAGGATCTAAAGCGGCAATTGGCCAACCTGCCTGTTCTCGCCGCTCCCATTTGTTGGGGAAGCTGATCGTGGCCCACGAACACCTATGGGACCTGGCGGACCGAGTCCCTTGTGGTTCGGAGGGGGGCAGAGATTGCACGAAGAGCAGATCGAGGCGATGCACATGAGCGGTTTACCCAGCTTCGGAGCTCTCCGGAGAGATAATACTCCTACTGCTGCTTGGTTGATTGTATTCTTGCTAGGGAGCAATGGGAGCTACAAAACCTAGCTTGAGTGAGTGTAGTCTCGAATGAGTCGAATAAACCGAACGGAGCCGAACCATTTCTACGTTGCACTTGGGTCTCCTTTTATAGGTTTCAAGGGTCACCACAGTGCGACGAGATGAGGGTACAAATGGAAAACATTAGTTGGTACACCGATTTGTACAAGGTACGTTTCATACCTAACTCATGGCAAGGGACAAGATTAATAATGCCCGCCCCTCCGCCTCAACAAGGCAACAGGACCGCTGGTGCACCACCGCTTGCCACGATGGTAGGCTCGCTGCCGCTTATCGCTGTTCCTCGCTGGCTGCACATCCTTTGACACGCGCGTTCGGAATGGCCCCATGGCGATCGCTGGTGGATGAGCTGGAGCGAGATGAAGAGAGTTGCTCGCCACGGCAAGCACCTTGCCGCTGAATCTTGTCGCGCCGGAGCTTGTCGCCACCAGCCTTCCCGCAAGCTCCTCTTGCCGGGTCTTGTTTCCTTCGTGCCTTGAGGGTCTTCCGCAAGCCCTCTTGCCGGGCCTTGGATACTTTGTTCTTGAATGGCTCCAAAGGAGCCGCTGGCGACCTTGGCGATCACTAGGCAAACCCTCGCCGGGTTGTAATCGCCGGCACGAAGTTCGGGATACTAGGGTACCCTACTCTAGTACACCGGCAGGAGCCTCGGCTCGGGTTACACACGGCGCCGAGCTCTGTGGCTAGGCCCAAACAAGGACGGATGCGCGCCTCAGATCGCGTAGTTATTCGCCGACCACCACGCCCCCACTTAACGGCACGCCCGGACGTGGCGCGGGAGAGATCGGGCTTTTTAATTGAAAAGCGAACGTCCGCCTCGCCTCTTTATAAGGGGGAAACAGGCACGACGCCCACCTTGCCATTGCTGTCACATCAAAACCACCGCCGCCTCCCTTCTTAAACCAAGAGAGCGACGCTTCTATTGCCTCCGGCGCCATCAACGCCATCGACTCTCCACCACCTTCGCCATGGGCCCGGCGTCGCAAGGGAAAGGCGTGAAGTCGGCCGAGGCGAGCGTCGCGGCGCGCGGAAGGAGCGGCCATCTTCGACTTCGCCGACGCGCAGGAGCTGCGGAGTCAGATTACTCTTCGGTCGACGGAGACGCGCGAGCTGCGCACGAGGGTGATCTCCGCCACAGATCCGAGAAGGTCTCTCCGGGTATCCTTCTTCGCTTTTATCGCGGCTCGCCCGCCCTTTTCCGGAAGTTCTTTGTGACATCATGAACACATACGCCTCCGCCTCCTGATTTCACCCCAACGCCGCCCTCACCATGGCGTTTTCGCACACCTTGCGAGAACTTTGTCGGAGTCCACTCAAATGTAGCCCTTCCGCCACTACTTCATGCCCGCGCTGAGAGAGGAGAGCCACTTGCGGAGGGATTGCATGGATCTCCGTGATCGGCAAGAAAGAAGCATATCTCGAAGGGGAGCTTCAGAAAGTGGGAGGACCGGAGAGCCGATTGTGCTGGATTATAGAGGAGAACCCGCAGTTTTCACAGCCCAGCCAAAATCCCATAGTGCGCGCAACGATTGGAGTAACTTGGCGCCGGAGGATGCGAGGTTGAAGATTGCCGTGACTCGGATCTTGCGCCTCGTGCATGCCGGACTCACTATAGGTGCCGTGGCGCTGATTTTGTCGCCAGATTGCGCCTTGGCAGAGAGGAGGAGGTCGCTTGGGAGTTCCAAAACGCGGCAGACATCAGTGAGGCTGCGCCGGCCTCAATTGAACTTCACCGTATTGGAGCTGGATGCGATGCTGCTAGAGGTGTTCAAGCCCACCTGATCGCCTCGAGTGGTTCATGTTGCCGAGGGGTCGCCTTTGTGCAACAACTGTCGCTTGACCGATCCGGCTGATGATGCTGCCAGCGATTCCCATGGATCGCTCCAACTTGGCAAGAGCCTCGCGACGACATCGCAGCAATTCTTCGACAGCTTGGAATAAGTGCCGATCCGCTACGACGAAGGTAAGTGGCTCACCATGACACCACCGACGCCGAAGCTGCAGCCAGATCGCCACCAGCGGCGAGGAGGCGGCGAAGCCGCGCCGCCGGTGAGTTTGGGTTCACCGTGGAGGAGGCGGAGGCACCGAGGCGGCAAGCCTTGCCGACCGAGAGGAGCTTGCCGGCGCGGAGGAGCAGCCGAGCCCAGCCGAGCCCAACGAGCTCGCCGGGCGCCCCTCCACCTTCGTGGCTTGCCTGGAGGAGCCCGCTGCCCCGCCAAGAAGGCGCCCGCAAGACTCGGAGAAGTGGCGGGCGCAACCGGCTATCAGCTGCCTGCGCGACGCGCTTCCACCGCGACAAGCTATGCTTGCTGGAGCGCCACGCCGCCACCGCAATCGGAGCGGGCCTCGGGGACCACGGCCTGCACTCCGCCAAGCGCCCGAGGGAGCCCACTCTTCCAGCTCGTCGACCGAGGCGGAGCGGAATTACTCTCCGCCTCAGCCTCGAGGAAGAAGAAGAAGAGTAAGATCTCGTCTGCACTTTGTAATCCTTCAATTTTGCTTCGCCTTGTATCTCGATTTGTTTATTCCAACCCTTTCCTTTCTCGACGCTGGCTCGAGGGCGTCAAGAGAGCCAAGACTGCTGGTTGTCATCAAGACGATCCCCTGGGCTGTGGAGGCGCTGCTCGAGACCCCTTTGCCGGATCCGCAACCTTCCACAGAGCAGCCCCAAAGACAGCCCCAGCGTAAGTACTTATTTTATTTCTACGTTAGGTGTGCATGGGTGCTTCTTCTTCACCGACATCTCGACTTGTTGATTTGTGCAGGAGCAGAGCAGCCTCATCGAGGCCCCGAAGTCACTCCCAAGTTCTGCTCGCTTCAACCACGCGCCAAGGGAGAATTCTCCAGCAAGGGAGCGCTCTCCCAAGGGAGGCCTTCCGACAAGGGATGCTTCCGACAGGGGCAGCGCCACGATCCTCCCGGGTGGAGACCGCTCATGCACTCCCATCGCAGTAACCTCCTTGCTTGAAAGTTTCCTTGTTCCTTTTTCTTCTTCTTCTTTCAACATTTGCTTGATCGTTTTTCTTTCTCGATCATCGATCCATCTGCCGGAGAACCGATGGATATGGAGGTTGCCGGCAGGAGGACGCCAAGGCAACAATGACGACGCCGCCAACATGGAGGAGGAGGCTGGCGCGGCGGGTCCGCCTGGCGAGGAGGCCGCCAAGGCCGGGCGAAAGGTTGGGAGGGTCCGTGATCGTGACCGACGACCCGAGGCCGCAGGAGCGCCAGCGCCACGCCGATCGCCGATCCTCCGCCACCGATGCAGCACCAGTTCAAGAGCCCCAGCCCGCGCCATTCAAGGCCGCGACGGTGTCTTCATCAAGCTTCCATGGGCGCCGAGTTCCAGGCGCCGGTCGAGGGAGAGACCTTCGACGAGGAGCTGCTCGCCTCGCTGGGCTGTCGCTGGTTGACGTGCTGCCAGCAGAGTGGCGAAGTCCGAGGAGGAGCAGCTGTTGAAGAAGCGCTATCGCCTACCGCGCCTCGGCTTAAACCGAGTCGCGGAGGCACTTGTCGCGAGGGCGGAGCTGACATGGAGAAGCGCCAGAAGAGCTCCGCCGCCAACAAGGAAACTCTCCGGACGAAGGTAGCGCTGGAGCAACTCTCCGAAGAGCGCGAGGCCTTCATCCTTGAGAAGGCCGAGGTCGAAGAGCAGCAAAGGCTTGCCGCGAGAAGCTCTTCAAGAAGAAGAGAGCAGCTTAGCGGAAGATCAAACTCGATAGCTAGTGAGGAAGATCTTGCCACGAGCAATCAATAGGCGGAGCACTCCAGGAGGCAAAGGACGCCGCCGCTGCAGCCGAGGCTGCCAAGAAGGAATTAGAGACGCAGGGTGATGAAGCTGGAGGCCACCCTCCCAAGAGCGGGCGGAGGTCACCGGGTTGAAGCATTTAGCGCCGAGAAGGACGCCACACTTTGGCGCAGTTGCGTGGGCCGTTTTGCTGAGAAGATCAAGGAGCTTGACGCCGCCAAGGACTCAAAGGCGCATCTTGAGCCGAAGCTGTCCACCCCGACGGAGATGCTGGATTCGGCCGCCAAGGAGCGGGAAGTGGGTTTGCCGGAGAAGATCAAGGCCAATGAGGAGCTGCATGCAATGCCACGAACGCCCACAACACCTTCAAAGAGAATGTGATGTACTCGGACGCGAGGGCCTTAGGGATACTCGCCGCCATCACGACAATGAGCTGATGGAGCTGGGGATGGTGGATCTCGGCACCCCACCGGAACGAAATATCTTCAACCCAGCCGCTAAGCTCAGCTTGTTCTTCAAGAGCGCAGTTGACGTGCTTTCCTCCGGCTCCGGAGGAGATCCCAAAGCAGCTGGTCGACGAAGTCGCCGCCAAATTGCGGCAGGGCTCTTCGTAAGGTCGTCGGCGAAGGTGGCTTCCGCAATCTGGCCGCTATTCGCCAACGCCCTCAAGTCGCTCGCCGCCAACTCGCCGACGTTGAAGCCTAAGGCCCTTGTCGCACGACCATTGGGATGTGGTGAGCGCGAGTCAAGAGGGTTGACATGGCTCACTGTAGACTAGGTCAGCCAAGTTTATTCTTTTCCTTGTCGCTGCATACTATGTTCAGAGAACAACTTATTAGATCTCGCGATAAGTCATTTTGTAATATATTTCATCTTAGGCAAACGCATCGTAATGTTATTTCCTTTACTCGATTTCTTCCTTTGTATGTTTGTGCCCCACGCTTTTAGGGAACTTGTTTGCGGCGGCAATTTGCCATGAAGCGCTGAAAAGTGATCGTCGCAGTTCTCACGGGCGATGTCATTCCCGACAAGCAACTCTTGTCGCGAATCTGGTTGCGTAGCTCACTTAAGTTGTTGAGCGGACTCAAACAAAGCAAGGGTACAAACCAGCCGCCGAAAGTTGGTCTCTTCACAAGCACGGTTTTCCATACAAAAGTACTTATCGCTCGAGGAAGATAACTTAAAAATTTAAAAACTAATTGCTCAAACTTTGGCAACTTAGCTTTTCTCGTTGTTCGCCTTCCAGGCATATGACACTTCCTTCTAGTTTACGCTTTCGTAGCCCACACCATTATCTTCTCCTCCCCCGCTAACTTGTAGGCGGATGAACCTTCCTTTCTTGGAGAAGAAAGAAGAGAAAATAGTTATGGAGCCTAGTGGCTCGCTATTGCTTTGGGTGTGGATGCTGCACAAATGTTAGATAACACATGCATAAAGGATTATGAAAGCATGTATTTGACAAGTTGTGCTAACACATGAGCTTTTACCGATGCACGGGGTTCAGCTCGCTTTTGTACAAAGGATTACATGCAACAGCCGCAAGACTTGTATAAAAGGGTGGTTGCTGAACGGGTTCCGCAATCGCGCCTTATGGGTAAAACTTACGTAAGATGCTCTATATTCCAGAGTTGCTCACCTGAACGCCATCTTCGGTCTCAAGGCTGGACACGCCAGGCTAGTGACTCGCTTTCACCCGAGCAGGGCCTTCCCACTTCAAGGCCAACTTGTTGGAATTCTTGGGATTGACGCTACCAAGAACAAGGTCGCTTCCTCAAGCTTTCTCGCACTAACTTTGCGGCATGGTAGCGCGCAAAGCTTGTCGGTAACGAGCAGCTCGTGACAATGCCTCAAGATCGATCCTCCTCAAGGAGCACATACCATCTTGTCGCAATTGCTCTTGCTCAGCTCATCATAAGCGAGCACTCGAGGTGACCCAGAACGAGTTCCGTGGGGAGAATTGCTCTGCCCCATAGACTAGAGCGAAGGTGTCCGCCGCTGGCTCGGTTTGGCGTCGTCCCGATCGACCAAAGAACCACCGGCAGCTCCTCAATCCAGTTCTTCCGCAGACTTGTGCAGCTCGTCGAAAGTTCTGGTCTTGAGTCCTCGCAGACTTCGCCGCTTGCCTTCTCGCTTGACCTGTCCTCGGATGAGCAATGACAAAGCGCACTTGGCGCCAAGATCTTGGACGATCGCATGAAGGTGCGATTGTGAATTGTGTGCCGTTGTCGGTGATGACCCTGTTAGGAATCCCAAAACGGCAAACAATTGACTCAAGAACTTGATCCGCCGTCACCTTCCTCATCTCCACTTCCGCCACTTTGTGAACTTGTATTGACGCATAAGTATCAAAGCCCCGGCGCCCGGGGAAAGGGCCGAGTTGAGCCCCCTCAAAAATGGCCGGATAAAGGATCGCCTCGAGCTTGAGGGGCCGGTGTATCTGCTTAATGGAACCGCACGCTTCACACTTGGTTACTTGTGCCGCATCCCGAGGGCTTCGCCAGAAGAAACCTTTTTAAAGCTTTGGCTTGGCTCGGCCCAATGTGGTGACCACATATTCGGTACTCCCGCCAAAGCTTCGCCATCTTCTCGCAAATACACTTCAATTTCACTCCCTGAGTCTTCTTCCGACAGGATGTTGTCAAACCAATACTTGACCGCCACTTTTTCCGCTTTTCTTCTCTTCGGAAGTTCTCCGTTCCCAAGAAAATGGACGATCCCCCCATGTTGGGCTTTGGCTCCAACAAGGACTAAAGGCACATCTGCCGGGGAACATCGCCTTCACGGCAAGAACCCGCGGTTCGGCCGAGTTGATGATCCCCCAAGCTTGCCGAGCAAAACTTGCCTGGAGCGCTCATTCAACGGAACAAACCCTAGGGCTTGCGGAGCATCAGCCTCGGAATCCGCTGATTTTCTTCGGGGCGGCCGGGAGCTCGGAAAGTAGTCACCGAAATCAACTTCTTTTTTTGCTCGTCCGGTTGATGGTGTTGTTGGTTGAGTCCTTGAGCACAAAATTCCTGGTTCCATGTAATTTGAGTGCCACTTGACAGCCACGAATATCATTCGAGCTCTTGGAACATGTTCCATTTGCGGCCTTCAAAGTGTTCTTCTAGCTTTCACTCCATCGACGTAGGCTTCCATCAACGGACTCGATAATCTTTGTTCACTTGGCGAACAAGCATAGTCACCCCGACGATAAGCTTCTTGAACCCAAGGTCCACTAATCCGAGACCGCAAGCAAACCTTCATACTGCAGATTATTGTTGTTGCCCTTGGGAATGTGCATTTGGACTATGTACTTGAGGTGCTCCCCTGGGTGGAAAGCACCCGCACCGGGCGCCTTGGGGCCGAGAAGGCACCATCAAAGTACATCCCACTTACTTGCTTCCTTGACGGGATGCTGCCTCGAATTTCTTCATCTTGGCCCGCCCATTCTCGCTATGAATTTCCGCCCCTCGCTTTTGGATAGTTGAAATGCTTTCAAACTTGAGGCCAAAGTTGATACCCAAAGGCCCACCGAAACCCGCCTTTTCCGGATTTTGAAATTTTCAGCGGAAAGCAGTGACATTATTCATGTGCTTGA